>JXCR01132336.1:111239-159928 GCA_002079205.1 Phalaenopsis hybrid cultivar
AAACTTAAATTTTTTTAAAAGATTTACATGAATAACTTTAAAAATAAAAGGGTGAAAGAAAGAATTAAATACATAAACAAAATTCATACTTGTTGAAGATTCTAATTTTTACAATAATTTAAAATTTTTGAAAATAAAAGGGTGAAAGAAAGCATTAAATACATAAACAATATATATATATAATTTACTGAGAAAGAGTTAACTACAATACATATAACAAAATGTTGAAACTAACAACAAAACTAAACTAAATTCTAAAAATGAAAACAGTTTAATACATTACAGTTCACATTACAACAAATAACAGAGTCTCAAAAATATCACAAAACAAACAATACAATCACAAAGTACAACACAAACAAATAAACAAACAAAAAGATCACCAGTCATCATCTTCTTCATCATTAACATCTAACTTCTGCTACTGATATGGAGTATAAACAAGGTGAATAAGGAGCTGAACTGTATGATCACCCCTCAGGTATTTCACTAAAGCATCATCATAAGCAGCATTATATTCAAAAATTTGGCAAATCAAATCATTTGTATGAGCATTTTTGGACTCCATGTTCTGCATCCTATGAAATCCTCAAAATATCTCCTTGTTGAATCATCATCTGCTCCAATAACTCCCTGTTACTAGGGTCACTTCAAGTAGGCTCACTAAAAGTAGGGGTTCTGGAAGTAGAAGGAATATCCCTGGCCTTACTTCCAGATCCCCAATCAACATGGGACTCATAAGTCTTAATGTTTGTAGGCCCAATCAGTCTCTGAGGCACAATCCTCTCCTCATCAGGTCTGAAATCAACTCTTACATGCTCACAAAGTGTATAAATGAGAGCAGGGTACGCCAATCCACCAGTGGTCTCTCCCAGAGCAATAGATCGAGTGTCCATATAAATGATAAGGCTTACATTTATATCCATCACTTGCTGAATACAGTAGTTCAGGATGGCTCTATCTTTGGACACTTTGCTGTGATATTTTGTTGGAATCATCCTCCCCAAAATAAAATGACTCCAAGCCTTAGATACTACATTTAACATAGAAAGGGGAAAGTTAACATTAACTCCATTCTTTACTTTCCAACCCCTTTTCTCACAGGTCAGAAAAGAAATAACCTTATCTAAGGCATCATTTGTAGTTGAGAATGAATGATACTGACATCTATAAAAATCTTCTAACTAATAAAACTCATTTATTTTCTTGGAGTAAACTCCACCCTTTTTCTTCGAACAAAAACAAAATCATCAGAAGCCTCCAAAAAGTTGGCATAAAATTACATAATTATCCCAGCTATCGTATCAGCCATTAAATAGCAAAAGTCTTCCCACTGTCGAGCGATAATCAATCGTTCAACCTCTCCTCCCAGATCTTTAAAATTTCGATCCAGAATCACTTTCTTATTTTCTCGAAGATTATGAAATCGACACTAGCTTTAAAGCTAACAAACTTTTGCTCGTCATATTCTATTTTTCTTTTGCCATAGGAAATCTAAAAAAAATGATAAAAATCCAAATAAATTCTAAAATTTTGAAAATCAAAATGTAAAGCACTTTAAAATTAAATCCACTCAGTAAAAGTTTTTCACTAAAGCATTTTCTTAAAATCTCTCAATAAAAACCCAAAACTTTCGGACTAGGCAATGTGAGAAAAATCTTTGGTGAAAATAAAAAAACTTTTACTTTAAAGTGTAGCTCTTATCTAGAGAAAATGAAAGCTCAAGTTCCTTTGCCTCTAAATTGCCTCAAATCCACCCAAAATCAAGCCCTAAGTGTGAAAACTGAAGGTTGAAGGTGACTTTAAGGGTAAACATGGAGTTTTTGTAGTGAAAATTGCGAATTAAAGGGGTTATTACTGCTCTCGGGTCGAAGGCGTCGTCGATGTTGAAAGCTTGAAATTCATTGATTTGATTTTTTGAAATTTTTAATTTCCTTTTAATTTACTCCAAAGTTTTTTTAGTATTTTCAAACATAAATTTTTATCTAAAAATAATTCACAAATAAACATTCACAAACAATTATTTTCATAAACAACAACAAACTAACATTTATGTATGAAAATACACTTTTTACAAACACATTTCACAAATCACACATTCACACATATTAAGCAAACTAATTATAAATCTGCGTCGAAATTAAGCCACAACACTAAACACTGACACAAACCTATACACATAATCAAATTTTAGAATTCTAAAGCTAAAACAACCCAAACCAAATCAAATCAAATCCACACAATTACATCAAATACATAAATATTCTTAAGCAAGTAGAGAAACCAAAGTTTTCAGTGATTCCACTTCATCTTTATAGCTTTCACCTCTTTTGATATCTTCCATGGATTGGTAATGAACATATAGATTGTAGAAGGATCGGTACGAGTATTGATCAGTTGAATTTTCTTCGATCCAGCCATTTACTAATCCTACTTCAAAAGTTCCAATATGACCAAAATTTTCTTTCATTCTCCAATCAAGGTGATCAAAGAGGTACTTAAGATCTCCCACTACATTCATAGTAATCTAAAGTTCCCTTTCAATTTTCTTCAATTTTTTTTCCAAAGCAAGCTAACTTCCTACTGTTGGTGATATTAATGGAGTTGAAGCATGTGAAGAATGATCCATAATAGCATTTAGTGCTTCATTTCCATTGCCAACATACTGATCATCAATAGGGATCATGGGCTTTCATGGTAGTAAAACTTTTTCCCAACTTTCATATTGCACTTGGGATTAACTGAAAATCAGAAAAATTATAGAAGGACGCCCAAGTCCATAAATTGGCCCATTCAGAATGATACCCATAACAAATTTAAATATGATTCATCCTAAATCAATGGGTTTTTCCATTTGAATACATTAATTTAAAATAGCACATTCCTTGGTGACTCTACTAATCTTCTTAGTAGGGAGTAATTATGCACAAATAAAGAAATGCCACTACTTTCAAAATTGGATTAAGTGATGAAGCAAGAAAACTAATATATCCTTCATCTCGTACTTCCCAATACACTTTCATCCGATTAGAAAAATACAAACATTTTGCATCAAATCTCGAGTAGGAATGAAATTTGTATAATGATATATTGAAACATTTTCTATCATATACAATTCATTAATCCTTGCAAGAGTAAATGGTATAACCTTACCTCGTACGAAGACAACTCCTTTGATAATTCTATGTAGATTTGCATAGAACTCCTTCACTATAGGCACAACAACCACAGCAGTAATGTAACACAGAACTTCTCATCGCCTTTGCAAAATGATGTTGTCAACTGGAGCACTTGGATTGATCAATCTATGATTAAGAAATTCTCTCTCCTTGATCTATCTCTTCCTCGTAATAAATTTACCGTATAATCTCTGCACGTTAAAACTAATAAACTTTCTTCTATTGAAAACTTCATACCTTGAAGTATTTCTAGAATTGGAAGCCATGGAATTCAAAAATAGGAAGTTTCTAGACATCCTAGGAAGTTTTTAGGACTTTAAAAACACCTCCTTGTGGTTATTATGGAGCGAAATCCCGCCAAATTCTGCCAAAAGTCGTCTAAACCATCAAACCACACTCGGTGCTATCAGCGCTCCCAATTGGCGCTGCCAACTCTGAGGTTTGTTTTCTTGGGCGTCGTCTGCCCCCATTCTGGTGCCTTCGGAGCCACTGGCCAAAATTTTGTGACTTTAATTTTTCGTTCAAATTAATTCCAAATTTTTCTCTAAGACCAATATTTGACTTAATTTAGAAAAAATGCAATTGTGTAGGATTATTATCTACTAATATATAAGACAATTATCAAACAAAATTGTAATACATAAACATATATGTATGGGTTGCCTCCCACAAAGTGCTTGGTTTGAGGTCGTCAGCCCGAGACACCATTTGTTTAGTTGGGTTGACTTAACATTAAAACTTCTTTCAATTGAGGTATGTGCACTTCATAATAATGTTTCAGACGATGCTCATTAACTTTAAAGACTTTTCCAGTGTTAGGATTTTTAATAACAACAGATCCATAATGATGGACTTTAATCACTTTAAATGGTCCTAACCATCTGAATTTCAGTTTGCTTAGAAACACACTCAATCTTGTATTATATAGTACAACTTCTTGCCCAGGTTCAAATTTCTTCTGAATAATCTTCCGATCATGCCATATTTTTATTTTTTTTTTATAGATTTTTTCATTATCATATGCTTAATTTCTTATTTCCTCAAGTTCATTGAGTTGCAATATTTTTTTCTCACCAGCATCTTCTAGATTAAAATTAAATTTCTTAATAGCCCAAAATGCTTTATGCTCTAATTCTACTGATAAGTGGCATGTTTTTCCAAATATCAGTTTGTATAGGGACATTCCTATAGGAGTCTTATAAGCAGTTCTAGATGCCCATAATGAAATATATAGTCTAGCAAACCAATCCAATTTATAAGGATTTACAGCTTTTTCTAAAATACGTTTAATTTCACGATTTGATATCTCTACTAAACCGCTAGTCTGAAGATGATAGCAGTAGAGAATCTATGCATAATATCATATTTCTTAATTAATTTTTTGATTTTCTTATTCCTAAAATGAGATCCTTCATCGTAATAATTACTCTTGGCATTTCATATCTTGTAAAAATATTTTTAATTAAAAATTTAGAAACACTTCGAGCATCACATCTAGGTACAACAACAACTTCAATTAACAACAAGTAATATATATAAGTTTCCAAATGAAGGCATAAATGGTCCCATTAATCTAATCCCCACACATAAAAAATTTCAACTTCCAATGTGTAATTTAGAAGCATTTCATTTCTTCTAGAAATATTTCCTACTCGTTAACATATATCGCACATTTTAATATATTCATTAACATCTTTAAAACTAGTAGGCCAATAAAATCCAACTTGCAAAATCTTATATGCAGTTCTATTTGTTCCAAAATTTCCTCCAAATTTAGAATCATGGTATCTTTCAATTATCTATTTTGTTTCTTCATAAGGCACACATCTTCTAATAATTAGATCTTTACATTGTTTATATAAATATGGGTCATCCCAAAAATAGTCGTTTGAATCATATATAAATTTCTTTAATTGCAGATTTTTCATATCAGGTGGTAAAATATCACTTACAATATAATTCAATACATCAGCATACCACGATACATCCATTTCATCAATACTATATAACTGTTCATTAATGAAATTTTCTAAAATTTCATTTACAAAATTAGTTAACATTTCTATTTATATTATAGAAAAACGATCAATTATTTGATTATCATTTCCCTTTTTATCAATCAAAGTAAAATCAAACTCTTGTAATAGAAGTATCCATCTAATTAATCTTGGTTTAGCATCTTTATTTTGCATTAAGTATTTAATAGCAGAATGATTTGTATGCACTATACATTTAGTTCCAATTAAAAAAGGTCTAAATTTATCAAAGGCATAAGAAATAGCTAATAACTGTCTTTCAGTAGTTGAGTATCAATTAGAGTCTTACTAGCATAATATATAACTTTAAAAACTTTTTCGTGCATTTGTCCTAGCACAGCCCCAATAGCATAATCACTAACAACGCACATTATTTCAAATGGGTTTTCCCTGTCAAGTGGTACTATTATAGGTGCAGTGACTAATTTTTTTCTTTAACAATTCAAATGCTTTTATTCATTCTTCATCAAAATCAAATTTCTTATCTTTTTTGAAAAGTTTGCATAGCAGCTTAGTTATTTTTAAAAAAAATTTTATGTAGCGCCTGTAAAAACCAGCATGTTCTAGAAAACTTTTCACCACCCCTTTAACATTAGTTTGTGGTGGTAATTTTTCTATAACTCGGATTTTTGCAGGATCTACCTTCATTTCTTTTTTAGAAATTTTATGCCCAACCACAATTCTTCCTGCAACCATAAATTGACATTTTTTCCCAATTTAATACTAGGTTGACTTTTTCACATACTTCCAGAACTTTATTCTAAATTATTAAGACATAACACAAACAAAGTACCAAATATAAAAAAATCATCTATAATCACTTCTATTCCATTTTCTATAAAATTGCTAAAAATTTACATCATGCATCTTTAAAATGTTGCAGGTGCATTACATAGTCCAAAAGACATTTTAAGAAAAGCAAATGTTACATATGGGCATGTAAATGTTGTTTTCTCTTAATCCTCTGAAGTAATTGGAATTTGATAATAATCGGTATATCCATCTAAAAAGAAATATTATTTGTTCTCAGTCAATCTATCCAACATTTGGCCTAAAAAGGGTAAAGGAAAGTGATCTTTTCTGGTGGCCATATTTAATATTCTATAGTCAATACAAATTCGCCAACCAATAACATGTCTTATTGGTATTAATCTATTTTTCTCGTTTTCTTCAACAGTCACTCCTCCTTTCTTCAGAACACAGTGAATTGGGCTTACCCAAGCACTATCCGGAATAGGATATATAATTCCAGCATCTAACCATTTTAAAATCTATTTTTTAACAATTTCTTTCATTATTTGGTTTAATCTTCTCTGAGGATTAGCTTTAGATTCATATTGTTCATCTAATAAAATTCTATGCATACAAATTAAATGAATAATTCCTTTAATATCTGCTAAATTCCATCCAAAAGCCTTTTTATACTTGTTCAACATTTCTATCAACTTTTGTTCTTAAACTTCAGTTAACTCAGAAGATATAATAACAGTCAATATAGACGACTCTCCTAAAAATACATAATTTAAATGGGCAGGTAATATCTTTAATTCAAGTTCAGGTGGTTTAATACTTGATGGAATAAGATTTTTACTACCATTTTCCAACAAGTCTAACGTTTCAAATTTGCCCTGAATATAATCCAAATCATCTCCTTTTATTTCATCTTCATTCTCAAAAATTTCTCCTTACTTTAATTTATCTTCACACTAATTCTTAAACTGTTCATTACTCAGATAATCAGCTACTTGTATCTTTTTCTATTGTAGGATATTTCATAGCTTTTGCTATATTAAATTTTACTTCTTAATCATTAACTTTCATTGTTAATTCTCCTTTTTGCACATCTATTACAGCTCTTCCTGTTGCAAGAAATAGTCTCCTTAAAATAATAGGAATCTCTTTATCTTCCTCTATATCCAATACTATAAAGTCTACATGGAAAATAAATTTATCCACTTTTACTAGTACATCCTCTATAACTCCTTTTAGATAAGTTATTGATCGATCAGCTAAATGAAGAGTTACAGTAGTAGGGAAATTTTTCCCAAATCAAACGCTTACAGATCGATAAGGGCAAAAGATTGATAATCGCTCCAAAATCACATAAAGCTTTTTCAAAAAACTTTTCACCAGTTACACAAGGTATAGTAAAACTACCAGGATCTTTTAATTTTTCAGGAAGCTTTTTCTGAATAATAGCACTACACCTACACTGAGTGCAACGGTCACATGATCTGTAAACTTCCTTTTCTTATTTAGTATATCCTTCATAAATTTCACATAACTTGACATTTTTTCCAAAGCTTCAACAAAAGGAATATTTATCGTTAATTTCTTAAGAATTTCCAAAAATTTTGTAAATTGTTTATCTTTATTTTTCTGCTTCAGTCTTTGAGGAAACAGAGGTAATGGTTTTTCTAAAGGAACTTGTGTTTGTTCATTTTCATGTTGATCATTTTCCATTTCTTCCTTCTCTTCATCAACTTTAGTTTTGCTTTGGATCTTTATTTCAACTTCTTTTCCACTTCGTAATTGAATAGCTTTAATTTGGTCTTTATTTTAATCTTTTAGATTAACTTCCACAGTACTCAGAAGAATTCCAGAAGGTCTGTTACTAAGTGCAGTATCAATATGTCCTAATTGATTTTCAATATTTCTAATAGCAGCCCCTTGATTTTGTATTTGATTTCCAATATTCAACATCACTTCTTCCATCGTCAACTTCTTTTTCTTAACTTATGGGTTAGGATTGGAGTTTGATCTTGGAGGATAATAAGGTCAAAAATTAGGATTTCCTTGATTATTCAGATTTCTGGATGGATTCACCGAATTTTTATAATTATTCCAACTAAAATTAGGGTGACTTTCCCATTCAGGTTTAAAATAGTTAGAATATGGATTTTTATTTTGATTATTTATAGCATTTAAAGTTTCATAAGATAATCTGTCCTGGTAAATTTTCCTCTAATACTCGGGGTATTTGAGAATAGTTCACTCCTATTTGATCAATCTTTTTAAAAATAACAGCATTTTGAGATGCCAAATAGACATTGCATCAAAATCATGAATACTGGCTACTCTCTTAGGATTTACCCTTTCTGAGGGCCATTGAAAATTATTAGTAGCTATTTATTTAATTAAAGAATATGCTTCATCAAAAGATTTTGACATTAATGATCCACCCGCAGTAGCATCTATAAAAGTTCTTAGTGATCATACTAATCCATTATAAAAGGTTTGAATTATTAACCAATCTGGCAAAGCATGGTGTGAACATTTTCTAAGAAGATCTTTAAAACATTCTCAGGCTTCATATATCGATTCTCCTTCAAACTGACAAAAAGATGTAATATCATTTCTAATCTTAGCGGTTTTCTAGGGTGGAAAATATTTAAACAATAATTTTTGTGATAGTTCTTCCCAATTTCTAATAGATTCAGGTGCTAATGAATTTAACCAAGCATTGACTTTATTCTTTAATGAAAATGGAAAAAGTCTAAGCCTAACTGCATCATTAGACACCCCCTCATATTTAAATGTAGCACAAATCTCAAGAAAACTAGCAAGATGTAAGTTAGGATCTTCAGTTGGTGATCATCCAACCTGATATTTTGTATCATTTGGATAATAGCAGGTTTAAGCTCAAATGAATTAGCAGTAACATCAGGATTTTGAATATTCAAGTGAAGTTCATCTGTTGTCGGATTCACATAATCTTTTAAAGGTCTTTGTCGATTCTCATTTATTAGATTTTCTATGTTATTTTCCATTTCTTTTAATTTTTTTAATTTTTCTTTGTTGTTTTTGAATTTTTCTGATAGTTCATTCTAACTCTGAATCATAAGGTACTAAGCCTTCAGATCCAATATTCCGCATAAACAAATAAAGTAAGCAAAGTAAATTTCTTTTTAAAAAAAACTCTGAAATAAATTTCTTTTTGCATTATTGATTTTTTTTATTTTTTTTATTTT
Source organism: Phalaenopsis hybrid cultivar (assembly GCA_002079205.1). NCBI lineage: Eukaryota > Viridiplantae > Streptophyta > Magnoliopsida > Asparagales > Orchidaceae > Phalaenopsis > Phalaenopsis hybrid cultivar. The sequence continues at coordinate 120,426 of JXCR01132336.1, forward strand.
TATATATTTTTATAGTATATATATTATCTCTAACTTTCCTAATTTAACTGTTACCTTCCCCACGCAATGGTGCCAAAAACTTGATCTTGTTTTTTTATATGTAAGGATTTATGAAGTTGACACCACTACAGTGCCAAAAACTTGATCCTTATATGAAAAGTAAGTTGTGTAAAATATATATAATTATAAGCAATTAATAATGAGATTCTACGCAAGTATACGTATCGTTATCAAGTAATAAAGGACTTTTAATTTAAGCATTGAATATCGATCCCACATGGAAGGTGTAAATTGGCAATGATATGTTTTACTAGGAAATTTACAGAAAATCAAACAAAATTACTGTCACTAATTTTGAATGTTGAGATGTTATCAAAACTAAAGTGCTTAACTATTAGCAAAAAAAAAATGTAAAGTTTAAAAAGTAAATACTAATCTACTAACTATGTTTATGTAATGAAGATTTCTTATATAAAAAAGCATCCTTCCCACTATAATGAGGTTCTGGTGAAATGAGATGAGATAAATGTTTATAAATGTATTGTACCAAATAAGAACAATTATAATTATCTACCCTGATACAGTGAATAGAACATCATTGGCTAATCCTAGGTTTAGTCTCTAAATTTGTGGCTAGGCTAGGAGGATATCAGCTCCCACTCTAGAGTTCTCACTTCCCTTCACCTGAAGGCTAACTCTCGCTTTAGTTTTTAAACACTAAGACCAAATTACTACTTCCCTTCACCTGAAGGCTAACTCTCGCTTTAGTTTTTAAACACTAAGACCAAATTGGGGGACCCTAAGGATTCTCCAATTCTACACCCAACAAAGAATATTTCCTTATTTATTTACACTTAATTCCATGACCAATAAAGAATATTTCCCTATTTATTTGCACTTAATTCCATGAATAAATTCTCCTCCATGAAATTAAATGTGATCCTCACTCAGTTGTAGAACTCATACTCCATTTCCTGGATCATATGTTTCACAACATATTTTAACAATTCAATTGGCCAGATTTAAAAACTAAATTAAGTTCGGAGTTGAAAAATCATCACAATTTATTTTATATTTTAATTATGCCACATTGAAAAGTAAATTAAATTCGGAGTTGAAAAATCATCACAATTTATTTTATATTTTAATATTGGCACATAGTAAATTAAGAGTGGAGTTGAAAAACCATCACAATTTATTTTAAATTTTAACATTGGCTTTAAATTAAGTTCGGAGTTGAAAAATAATCACAACTTATTTAATATTTTAATATTGGCACATCATATTATCTCTTCATTTCACCATATCTTAGAGTTGGGAGAAAGATAGAGGGAACTACTCAAACTTCATGAGAAAGAAACAATAAAACACAAATTTCATATATAAAAGAAAGTTCATACAACACTAATAAACAAACAAAACTTATTTAAAACTTTTTCTGAAAGCAAATCCCTTGAAGCCTTTCCTTAGAAATGAAAGAAGAAGATATCTCTCACTTTTCTCCTTCTCCAACACTCTTATAGAAAGTTTCACACTAAATCTTATCACACAAATTCTAAATATAAAATAAAAATCACTAATGGACTCCAATATGGTGGTGGAATGAAAATGGATTACGAAGAATGGCAAAAAATGGGGCATGGTGGAACGTCTTTAAGTGAAAAGGAGTCACTTTCCTGATGAATTTTGACCCCAAATAAAGCCCAAGTTCGGTTCTCCAAGAGGTGCCTCCAAAAAATATTCAAAAATCTTCTAAATACATCAAACCTTCTAGAGACGGGGATTGAACCGCCTTTGGCGTCGTCATCACTGAGTAAAAAATTCAGATGTTCTGTTGTTTTGCGTCGTCGGCGCTGCCCTTGTCGCGGTTGGCGCTGAGTACTTCTTCAAAAACGTTATTTTGACTCCAAATTCCATCTTTTTTTATTTTAAGTCCTAAAAAATCAACAACCTGCAAGAAAACATCAAAATACCTTCCATTAAGGTGCAATATCACCAAAAATAAATATAAAATATGGGTCTAAAAATGCATAAATTTTCTATGTATCATTATGTTTACGATATCATGGTCTTCTCCAGTGCTCACAAGAATGCTGTTAAGAAAGTTTTTCAGAGCCTCCAGATGTTTTAATTACACTCAGGGATGAATTTTAGTTCTGATAAGTGTCATCTGATATTCAATAAAAAAATTTCCCCTAATTGTAAATAGTGGGCTTCAAATTATATTGGTTTCTCCTGTACTCAACTCCCAATCAAATAGCTTGGAGTGCTCATTATCACTAGCAGATCAAAACAGATTCAATTTGATGAAGTCCTTAATAAGATTACTTCTTATCTCTCAGGTTGGACTCAGTCTTTCCTCTCCAATGGTGGTAGAATCACTTTGCTCAAGAGTATGCTCACAACTTTCCCCTCCTACATCCTCCAGATGACCAATCTAAGGAAAAGTACTCAACTTCAGATGAAGAGGGTGTTCAATAGGTTCTTATGGTCAAGAAAAAGATAGCAAATGCATTGGGCTTCTTGGCAGAAGGTAGCTAAACCTTTTTTGGCTGGGGATATTGGTTTCAAAAGCCTGAACCATCTACTTCAAGTTAACTTGTGTAAGATATGGATTAAATTCAGAGCCCAATCCTCCTTGTGGGCAAAATTCATATGGGGTAAATACTACAAAGATCAACACCCTTCTCTTGCTATTAAAAAGTTGGGGGACTCTAAAAAATGGGTGGGTATGCTCAAGAACAGACACATTGCCGAAGAATTATTTATATGGGACTTTGGTAAATGGGATATTCGTTTCTGTCTTGATCACTAGTGTCCTAAAGACTGGTTGACCCCTTCTTCTCCTGTCCTCAATCCTCATCTCAAAGTTGTTGACTGTTGCGAGGGTAATACTTGGTCACTCTCTTAGCTCTCTACTATCCTGCAGGATCACTTAGTTAATCAAATTGCAAACATACAGTTTGACAAAAATAGATCTGATAAACCTATTTGACAAGCTTATGCAAATCAAAGTCTCACTGAAGTTGTTTATTCCAAACTCTATTGTTGGGAGGAGGTGTTGCGGAGATTTTGTCTGGAATAAATTCCTTTCTCCCTCCATGTCCTTTTTTTTTGCTAGAGAACCTTTCAAAACTTCCTGCCAACTAATGACATCCTCAATCTCAAAGGATTGAGATGCCCCTCTAGATGTTGGTTGTGCTTACAGAAGGAGGAATCACTGCCTCACCTTTTCTTTAAATGCAACTTTGCCTAAAAAGTCTGGAATTAGTTCCTTTAATACTTGAATCTAAATGGCATTAATCTTAACTGAAACAACCTCACTACCTACTGGCAGAACTGGCATGCTTTCAACTATGCTTCTATCCCCTTCATAGTGGCCTGGTTCATTTGGATGTCTATAAACAATGTTAAATTTGAGGGTATCCCATATAATGCTGCCAAGATGGTCAGAAACGGTGTAGTTTACCCACAGAAGATGATAAAACATAAAAGATTCCTTAATATCTCCAATTTCTACCCTACTGAGAGTATAACTCCTCTTCAAATTTGTAAGGTTTTCTGGAAACCTCCAATGTCTCACATTGTCAAGATCAATACAGATGGAAGCTTCATTGAGATGGGTGTTGATGTGGGAGGAATTTTCAGAAACCACCTTGGCCAGTGTCTACTATACTTCAATACCCCAGTTTTGCCTTCTGATGTTATTGAGGCTGAACTAATTTTTGTGTATTGAGCATTAAAACTGGCTACAAAGAATAGATAGAATCACATATGAGTGGAGGTAGATTCTACTGTGGTTATTAAACTTTTGGACTCTGAGGAACTGCCTCCCTAGCATCACTCATATTGGATAAACCATATCAAAATGCTCAACTCCCACCTTAGTGTCAAATTTACCTTTATATACAAGGAAGGCAACAAACCTGCACACTGGTTAGCTAGAAATGGTCTCAGCTCTAATATTGTTTATGTCTCTGCCTCCCCCCTCCTCCACTCCTATTACTACTGCATGTAGATCTGATTGATGCCCCCTATTTCAGAATTGCTGACCACAACACACTCAGGAGATAGCTATTTCTTATTGAAGATCTCTTACTCTTATTTTTTGGGTCCCTTCTTAAACTGTTGGCCATTTTATTTAAGGCCTTTTTTTTCCTTCCTTTTGTTTACTTTACACCAACTGTATTGTTTTTGTGTGGGGTTGTGGTACACTTGGATTGTTTTGTTGGGGTACTTTCTTCCACGCTCTTTTGTAATCCTTCTTAAGCTAACATGTAGGGAGCCATGAGCAGCTCCTTTTTTCAATATATATATATATATATATATATATATATATATATATATATATATATATATTAGTTAANTTCAGATGTGTTGAGAGCCATGACAAAATCAAAGATTAGAGTAACAAATGCTCTTACCTTCATCACTACAGAGGTTGGGGAGTAGAAAATTTGGAATGTATGAAGAGAGATGAATTCAATTTTATTTAAAGAGATAGAAAAGATAGAATTGAACAAGGTGATGTCAATTCTCTACAGCAGTTGTTCATGGAGAGGCAAGTGATGTGAATTTTCTATATGATTAATTTTACATATTCTATATAGTCACAATAATATAAATGCAAGTATACGTATCGCTCAAGTAATATGTAAATTTCTGATTGCACCCCGATTATCGATCCTAAGAAGAAGTAAGGAAAGAAGTACTTAGTCAAATTTCATTCTACTACTATTAGTCCTTAGTTAGGAATGTTAATTAAAATGATGTTTTTTTTCTAGCAACTACTCCTAAATGCAAATGTTAAATGTAAGGATAGTCAATATTCTTAAATGTAAATATTAATTCTAAAGGTAACCCTTTTTGGATGAGTTGGTTTGAAGAACTTTAAGATGTTAAGAACTAAAATTCTTATGTAGTGAATTGGATAGTCTAAAGGAATGAGATACATTAAATATTGTATGTGCCAAATAGAAAAAATTTTAATTTTCTACCCTGATTCAGTGTTATAAAAAATTATTGGCTAATCTCAAGTTTAGTCCCTAAATCCGTGGCTAGGCTAGGAGGATATTGGCTCCCACTCCAGAGCTCCCACTTCCCTTCCCCTGAAAGCTAACTCTCGCTTTAGTTCTTTAAACACTAAGACCGAATTGGAGTTTTAGTCTGTCACCCTAGAATCTCCAATTCTATGCCCATCAAAGTATATTTTCCCATTTATTTGCTTCCAACCCCGTGAACTTAAACATCCATGGAATTTGAATATGGTTCCACTTTGTTGAGAATTACACTGCCCTCTCGGGTCTTAATGGAATTACAATGAATTTTAACACTACAACAGACCTTTATTGTAATGTAAATGAAGTACAAGTAAAAATCATCACATTTATAATTAAAACTTTTTCAAGCATGCATCCCAAAATCCAAAACATTAATCCTACTCATTGTAAAAGAAAAGTAAAAGGAAAATAATAACATAATTCTCTCATGCCACTATTTCCTAAGAAGAAGAAAGAGTAAGAGAAACACATGACAAAGCACGAAGCAAACACAACAAAAAACTTCATTATATCAAAGAAAATCTACTAGATAAGAATTTACAAAATCATAAGACAATGAAGAACACAATACTTAGATTTTTCCCCTTGAAAGAAAGATGAAAATCTCTCCCACAAAGTCTCCCACCGATCCATGCAATGCTAGAATATTCCCTTACAAATTCTCTCAAAATTTCCTCAGCAATCTCTCCAAAAATGTAGAAATCTACATTTCTACTTCTATTCTAAGATCATTAAACATTCTCCACTTTTTCTCACTCACACACACACATGCATGCATGCATGAGAGGCCCTCTTTTTTAAAGAGACATAAATTCTCTCCTTTTTTTTCAAGAGACAAATCTAGTCCTCCAAAAGACATGCCTCCTCAATCAAGAGCCTTATCCAAGTGTCTAGATTCATTGAACTGCTTCATGGGGTGTTTGAATAACTTAGAAGCTTGCTAGAACATCAAAAACTACCAAAAATTGATCCATGACCATCCCAGGCGCCGTTGGTGCCATTTTGGGCACTTTCAGCGTCATTTTCTTGTCATTTTTCTGCTCTTTAACATTGTCGATGTCGGCTCTGGCGCCGCCGGTGCCCACCCTGGGTAGCTCCACCACTTTGCTTTGTTTGGCTCCATTTTAGCTCTATTTCACCCCGTTTCAGTTGTGTTGCGTTCCTAACAGATAGATCTACAAAATAAGCATAAAAACCAACCTTTATTTAAAGTAAAATTTCATTCAAAAATGAGTGAGAAGTTTAAAAGAGATTAAGCATAGAAAGACATATCAAAATGTGCCAGGACAAAATTTTCTTTCTTGCTCGTTTTTGCTCCAAATTACATCGTTTTTTCTTCTTTTTCTCCAAAACTCCTTTGTCTGTACTTGAAACCAAAAATATACAAAATATCTTTATTTAAAGTATATTATCATTGAAAATCACCAAATATAGGCATTAAAAGAATATGAAAAATTGCACATTTTTAGGTGTATCAAAATCCCCCAAACTTAAATGTTACTTGTCCTCAAGTAACCCTTTGACTATATAAAAATATGATTTAGGATAGAGACTAACTTATAAACTTCTATACTTTAGTTTAGTAAATAAAATAGTAAAATTTAAGAAAAACCTTTAATAACTTAGATTCAAACTCTAAGTCTAAGAGTACTTAGTAATCAAATTTAAGATTTATGAATTTTTATGCAGTTCAAGAAGAATTGCAATTTGTTATATCAAGGATATTTAGAACATTAATATGAAAAACAACTTCATGAAAATTTTACTAGTAATGTTACTAATACTTCAATACAAGTTTAAAAAAATGTAATAAAGCCTTTTCCTTAAGTTGATTCAAGTAAAGCCAATTTTTGATTAAACATCTCCTCAAGCTTCTTCTCACTCATTTTTCTTTTCTTTCTCTCCCTTTTTTTTTCTTTTTCTTTTTCTCTTCTTTTTTTTTCTTCTTCTTCTTTTTTTTACTTCTTCTTTTTTTTTTCTTTTTCAAGTGAGGATTACTATATCTGGATAGCCTTTTAATAATTTTTAACTTCACTACCTCTTCTTAAAGTCAAAACTCCTTACCTTTCTTCACTTTATACATTCATATTAGTTTATGATTTTTCATGAAATTTAATTCTTTTCTTCTTACATGAAAACTCTAAAATTTTTTAAACTTCAAAAATACAATTTCCTTTCCTTTAAATAGAAAAACATAATCTCATCCTTTCGTACCAAATATCTTTAACTTTAAAATTAATCTCATTATTAAAAACTTTTACCTAAATTTCCCATAATATTTACAAACATAAATATAGTAATTTAAAGTTAAACTCCAATTCCAAGGTCATGTCACATTAATTTTAAGAATATAGTTAATTAAGGACAAATAAAATTTAGTTTACTTTTTTTCAAAAGAAATTTTTCTTTTCCCCCAAACTTGCATTTTTAAATATTTTATAATTAATTCCATAAAATGTAACAAGAAGGAAAAGTAATTGAATCTACTAGCTACTACAACATTCTATCAAATTTATATATATTCATAATCAGGATAGAATGACTACAGGATAATGTAAATCTAGCCTAAAACATGCATGCAATAATACTAAAGTAAAAGGAAGTATACTTAGCTTTAAAATCTATTTTTCTTCTTACCCCCAAACTTGATTTTTAACAAGTATAGCATTTAGTGCAAGAAAATATAAGTAGGAAGAAAATTAGTTAAGAAATTCTATCTACCACAAATGTCTATCAAAAACATCTATAACTATTTATCAGCATAGAAAACATATAGTAGAAAGTAAATCTAAACTTAACATGCCAGAATGATATTAACTAAATAAAAGTCTAACTAGCATAACATTTATCTGCATTGGAATATAAAAATGTTCTTCAAGTCTTATAAATTGTAACACAAACACAAACAAACAATCTAGATAAATGAGGTCAATTCTTCCTTTAACTTATCACATCTCACTAACTTACTTCCGATTTCTAACGGAATCACTACATAAATATATTGGGTACTTATAAATGATTTTATAAATTCTAATCCTGAAGATAAGATTATCCTTGATATATTGGCTCCTAGGCACCAATCTCAGGCATCATCTAATCCTTTAAATTAAGCACCTCTAATAGTTATAAGGATAGTGTAAATTCATCCATATATTACTCATCAAATAGGTCAGCTACTCTTACCAAATGAAAACAAGGTCGAAGAAAGGAAGTAATAAAACTGAGATGGAATTATCACTAATAAATTCATAATGTCTCTTCTAAATCTCAAGACTGGGTTAGACCCGAGTTGTAGTGGACTCGTCAATCCAACTACTACAAGAGAACATACAAGTCTAACCATAATAAGAAGTTAAGAAATCACCTCCCTCACGACACATAAAAAGCAAATCAAACCACTAACAATCCAAACATCTACCAATCTTCAATTAAATTGATCAATCCACACTAAAGAAAACATAATCCAACACTAACAATCATGACTCTTAAGCATACTAAATCAAACCACACTGATAACTATGGGTTACCTCTCATAAAGCGCTTGGTTTAACGTCGCTAGCCCGACAAATGATTCCACCTGGATCAAAATTCAAATTAAGTAATCCATGATCAATCGCCCAATCTTTTCTAGATCCATGGATTCCTGCAAAGTCCTCAAATTTAAATTTTTCTTTCAGGTTCTCCTTTTCAGATTGATTCATATCCTTGTTCCTCATATTTCTTTCTAGATCCAATATTTTTCTATTATTTTCTCAATTTTTATATTAATATAATTCTTAATTTTTATAAGAAATGGATCTTTATAAGCTACTTCATGATCTCTCAAATTTTCGATCAGATTCTCTATAGATAATTCAGATTATGGATCAAATTCTTCTAGGTTACTTTTGTCTTTCAAGTTATCTTCTAATTCTTTAGTAATTTCTTCCATTCTTCTTTCAATTTCCTTATCCTCATCTCTCAACTCAAAGTTCTTTTGAAACATATCTTCAAATTCTCTTCTAAATATTTGTTCGATAACTTTATATTGCTCATCATTCATCTGCTTAGGGTTTATTTCAAGGTCATTAGGTAAAATCTTTAGGGGCTATCTGTTAATTACATTAATAATATGCCCCAACCTCAAAATCTCATTCATTTTATCTATATACCATGTAATATGCCATTCAATGACTTTGAACAACTCTTTCATAGGAGATCTTTTACTGATTTCATCATGCAATTCAGTTTCATCTTGTGATTGAGTCAAATATGAAGATATAAAGACTGGTGGTGTAGATAAATTCCCTAAATATGTAGGCTTTAAATTTGTATGGAGTATATTCATTTTAAGTTCATGAGATTTTTCAACAAATGGAATTAAAAGTTTACTATTTTCGGTAACGTCCATCATTTCACACCTCCCTTGAACATACATACAGTCTTCTTTAAACAACATTTTAGACCCATCATGAAAGTCCATTTCAATCTCATATGTTAACTTACTCTCAAAACATTTTTGGAAATGGTTTTTATATAGATAATCAATTTCATTCATCTAAAAATAATCATCATCTTTTCTCTTAGTTGGATACTTCATAGCCTTTAAAACATCAAAAGTGGTTTCATGGTCAATGATATTCATAATTAACTTTCCTTTTTGCACATCTATCATAGCTTGTCCAGTAACAAGAAAAGTTCTACCCAAAATAATAGGATATTCTTTATCTTCCTCCATATCTAATACAATAAAGTCCATAGGAAATCTTTAATAAACACGTCTTCTATAACCCCTTTAGATAAATGATAGATCGATCAGCTAACTGAAAGGTTATAGTAGTGAGAGAAATATCGGTTAAACCTAACCTTTCAAATATTGATAGAGGCATCACATTAATGCTCGATCCTAATCACAAAAAGCTTTTCCACATAATCTTTCTCTAAACACACAAGGAATTGTTAAGCTAGAAGGATCTTTAAGTTTCTCAGTATGCTTTTTCTGAAATATAATGCTGCACTCCTCACTTACTGCAACTATCTCGTACTCCCCAAATTTCCTTTTCCTTTTTAATATCTCCATCATAAATTTTGCATAACTTGGCATTTGTTCCAAAGCTTCAGCTTAAGGAATATTTATCGTTAACTTCTTAAGTACATCCATGAACTTTAAAGATGGTTTATCCAACTCATGTTGTCTAAATCTTTGAGGAAATTGTTGTGGTGGTCTTTTTAGATTGATTTTAGTTGGAGATATTGATTTTTCTAGATCCTTAGAAACATGTTCTTTGGGTCTTTTATTTTTCTTGGCTTCTCTAACAACTCTTTTCTTTTTTCTGACCACAAACTCTATCTCTCTTCCAGCTCTTAATTGGACAGCTTTTATTCGTTCATCATTTTTCTCTTTAGGGTTGATCTCAATGTTGCTAGGAAGTGTTCCTTGGGGTATATTGCAAAGTGAATTAACAATTTGTCCAAGTTGATTCTTTATGTTTCTAATCGCAGCATTTTGACTTTGCAACTGGTTTCCCATTTGCAATACCACTTCTTCTGTAGACAACTTCTTATCCTCAATTTTTTTGTCATTGTTAGAGTACGGTGAAGATGAGTTCGATAATTTATGTTCCTCTAATTATTCCAACTTCCATTAGGATTTGCATGATTACTTTCCCATGGTTGGTTTCCACCCCAAGTAGTGTGATACCAGTTAAAATTAGGATAGTTCTTAGAATACAAGTTATTTATGGTATTTAAAATCTCATATGATAAGTTAGAATCAGTCATATGCCCTAATGAACTTTCCTCACTTACTGGAGTAAATTGAGGCTGGTTCATTCCAAATTGGTCCAACTTCTTTGATATTGCGGCAACTTGAGAAGAAAGAATTGCAATCGCATCTGTATCGCAAACACTGGCTATATGTTTAGGGTTTACCCTTGTAGAGGGCCATTGAAATTTATTTGTAGTCATTTCTTCAATTAACACATATGCTTCATCAAATGATTTTGATATTAATGATCCACCAGCAAAAGTGTCAATTATAAACCTAAGGGATTCTACTAACCCATTATAAAAAGATTGAATGATTAACCAATTGGGCAAAGCTTGATGTAGACACTTTCTTAGGAGTTCATTAAATCTTTCCCAAGCTTCGCATATTGATTCCCCTTTATACTAACAAAATGAGATAATATCATTTCTAAGTTTAGTAGTCCTTGAAAGTGGAAAATACTTAGCTAGGAATTTCTGAGTTAACTCTTCCCAATTTTTTATAGAGCCAGATGATAATGAGTATAACCACATTTTAGCCTTATCCCTTAGTGAGAAAGGAAAAAGTCCTAGTCTAACAGCATCGTCTGATATGTCGTTATAACAAAATGTAGCACAAAGTTCTAGAAAACTGGATAAGTGTAAATAGGGATCCTGTGAAGGAGTTCCCCCAAACTGATTGTTCTGCACTAGTTGGAGAAAATCTGTATTTATTTCAAATGAGTCAGCTTCTATGACAGGAGTTTGTATGCATGAGTGAATTTCATCTGTCGTAGGATTTATATAATCCCTCAAAGATTTATGATGATTTTTAAAGTTATTATTTTGAATGTTTTCCATTTCCATTTCTAGTTCTTCAAGCCCTTTCTGTATTTTGATTTTTTTTTATTTTTTCTAACTCAGAATCATAAGGCATAAGTCATGTTAATCCTATATTTTGCATACGCAACACAACAAACAATACATTAACAATTAAACAAAAAAAACAAAAGATATATTCAACATAACAAAACATTTTCACAAACACCTTATTTTTGACACAAACAGGTTTTTCACAGCACTTTTCATACAAAAAAAACTTTTCACACAAAAATAGTTTTTACGACACTATAGTTTTCTAAGTCTAAGCCTATTTACTTCAACTAAAATTCTCCTAAAGTTCTTACCTAAGCTTCTCGGGCAACGACGCCAAAAACTTGATGCGACTTTTTTAATTTTATATATTCTATATAGTCACAATAATATAAACGCAAGTATACATATCGCTCAAGTAATATAGGACTTTCTGATTAAGCCCAAATTAGTGATCCCACAAGGAAGCGAGGAAAGATGTCCTTAGTTAAATTCCATTCTACTATTATTAGTCCTTAGTTTGGAATATCAATTAAAATGGTGTTTTATCTAGCAACTACTCCTAAATGCTAATGTTAAATGTAAGGATAGTAACTATTCCTAAATGTAAATATTAATTATAAAGGTAACCCTTTTTGGATGAGTTGGTTTGGTGTACTTTAAGATGTTAAAAACTATAATTCTATGTAGTGAATTGAATAATGTAAATGAATGAGATTCATTAAATATTGTATGTGCAAAATAAGAGCAATTTTAATTCTCTACCTTGATTCAGTGTTACAGAAAATCATTGGCTAATCTCAAGTTTAGTCCCTAAATTCATGGCTAGGCTAGGAGGATACTGGCTCCCACTCCAGAGTCCCCACTTCCCTTCCCCTGAAGGCTAACTCTCCCTTTAGTTCTTTAAACGCTAAGACTGAATTGGCGATTTTAGTCTGTCACCCTAAAATCTCCAATTCTATGCCAATCAAAGTATATTTCCCTATTTATTTGCATCCAACCTCCATGAACTTTAACATCCATGGAATTTGAATGTGGTTCCACTTTGTTGAGAATTACACCGCCCTCTCGGGTCTTAATGCAATTACAAGAAATTTTAGCACTACAACAAGCCTTTATTGTAATGTAAATGAAGTGCAAGTAAAAAGCATCACATTTATAATTAAAATTTTATCAAGCATGCATTCCAAAATCCAAAACATGAATCCTACTCATTGTAAAAGAAAAGTAAAAGGAAAATAATGAAATAATTCTCTCATGCCACTATTTCCTAAAAAGAAGAAAGAATAACAGAAACACCTCACAAAGCATGAATAAAACACAACAAAAAACTTCATTATATCAAAGCAAATCCACTAGATAAGCGTTCACAAAATTATAAGATACTGAAGAATACAATACTTAGGTTTTTTCTCTTGAAAGAAATATGAAAATCTCTCCCACAAAATCTCCCGCCAATCCATGCAATGCTAGAACATTCCCTTACAAATTCTCTAAAAATCCAATCACCAATCTCTCCAAAAAGGTAGAAATTTACATTTTTACTTCTATTCTAAGATCACTAAACATTCTCCACATTTTCTCACACACACACACACACGCACACATGCATGCATGAGAGGTGTCAAGCCCTCTTTTTTAAAGAGACATAAATTCCCTCCCTTTTTTCAAGAGACAAATCTATTCATTCAAAGGACATGTCTCTTCATTCAAGAGCCTTATCCAAGTGTCTAGGTTCATTGAATTGATTCATGGGATGTTTGAATCACTTAAGAGCCTTCTAGAAAATCAAAAACCGCCAAAAATCGATCCATGACCGTCTTGGGTGTCGTCGGTGCCATTTTGGGCGCTTTTGTCGTCATTTTCTCATTGTTTTTCTGCTTTTCAGTGCCAGTGGTGCCGGCTCCGGCACCACTGGCACCCACCCTGCGCAGCTCCACCATTCTGCTTTGTTTGGCTCTATTTTAGCTCTGTTTCGCCCCGTTTTAGTTTTGTTACGTTTCTAACAGATAGACCTACAAAATATGCATAAAAACAACATTTTTTTTAAGTGTGATTTCATTCAAAATTGTGTGAGAAGTGTAAAAGAGATTAAGCATAGAAAGATATATTGAAATGTGCTAGGACAAAATTTTCTTTCTGGCTCGTTTTTGCTCTAAATTACATCATTTTTACTTCTTTTTCTCCAAAACTCCATTTTTTGTATCTGAAACCAAAAATATACAAAATACTTTTATTTAAAGAGCATTATCATTGAAAATCACCAAATATAGACATTAAAAGCATATGAAAAATTGCACAATTTTAGGTGTATCAGCAAGCTGGGGATAGCATGTTTACTTGGTACTTCTGAACTAGTGAGGACAACAAACTGACGAGTTTTTTTTTGAGTGATGGTCCGTTCAAGCTAAATTATGAATTTTTTGGGGGATTCATAATTTTTTATACAAGCTATTGATTAAACAAATATAATTTATGTTGTGCTCCTTTTGTGGGGTTTAACCACCATTGGCAAAATGTTCTCTTTGAAATTGAGTTTTTGTCATACGAGACAATTGATTCTTTCAAGTGGTTATTCAAAGCATTCTTTCGTATAATGGATGACAAGCATCTAATCACAATTTTGTCGTGGAATATTCCAATAACGTCATGACGTATGTAACTAAAATTCAATGCAATTACACTGTATTTTAATTAAAGTATGTTCTTGAGTGTTAACTTGTAAGTGCTCCTAAAAAATAGGAATACTTTACACCACAGCAAACACAAACATACACTAAGATGTTGATGCATTCTATCAGTGAATTCTGAGTTTACCATACATTATCGTCATTGGCATCATCGACCTCATGGCTTCTGTGACCACTAACAGTCTCGGACTTGACCAAAGCAAGCAAAGAATGTTACCTTCAAAAAAATTTACAATTACTTCTGAGTAGTTTTTTAGCATCTTCATTGATTCAAATAAGGCATGAAATGAGTCATTAATGTCATTGATTTAGAGTCGACTCTAGAAACTAATGGAATCTTCTTTAGGGGAATGTCATTGATGTGTAGTCCGCTGTTATTTATGTATTATTGGATGTATTATTAGTGACGATGGTGTTATTATCTACAATACGGTGTTATTATCTTATATGCGGTGTTATTATCATATATGCTTTATTATTGGAATATTCACCTTTGCTATTTACTTATGTTCGGTAATATTGAAATATTATGTGCTATTTACTTATGTTCGGCAATTTTATCAGATTGATTTTCATCCTTAAATTCTTGAATCTGAGTAGTGCATATTATAATTTCTCCTTTCACAGAAATTGAGAGGGATTAAGATTTCTAATGTGGAAGTTTTTCAGGCTCACAATAATTTTATTCTTTTATATTGAAAATGCTCAAATGGCCTATCAATTTTTTGGGAACATAAGATAAAGNTTAAGATGTTAAAAACTACAATTCTTATGTAGTGAATTGAATAATGTAAATGAATGAGATTCATTAAATATTGTATGTGCAAAATAAGAGCAATTTCAATTCCCTACCTTGATTCAGTGTTATAGAAAATCATTGGCTAATCTCAAGTTTAGTCCCTAAATCCAAGGCTAGACTAGGAGGATACTGGCTCCCACTCCAGAGCCCCCACTTCCCTTCCCCTAAAGGCTAACTCTCGCTTTAGTTCTTTAAACACTAAGACCGAATTGGGGATTTTAGTCTGTCATCTCCAATTCTACGCCCATCAAAGTATATTTCAATTTATTTGCATCCAACCTCCATGAACTTTAACATCCATGGAATTTGAATGTGGTTCTACTTTGTTGAGAATTACACCGCCCTCTTGGGTCTTAATGCAATTCAAGGAATTTTAACACTACAACAAGCCTTTATTGTAATGTAAATGAAGTGCAAGTAAAAAGCATCACATTTATAATTAAAACTTTTTCAAGCATGCATTCCAAAATCCAAAACATGAATCCTACTCATTGTAAATTGAAAGTAAAAGGAAAATAATGAATTAATTCTCTCATGTCACTATTTCCTAAGAAGAAGAAAGAATAAGAGAAACACATCACAAAGCATGAATAAAACACAACGAAAAACTTCATTATATCAAAGCAAATCCACTAGAAAAGCATTTACAAAATTATAAGATATTGAAGAACACAATACTTAGGTTTTTTCCCTTGAAAGAAAGATGAAAATCTCTCCCACAAAATCTCTCGCCAATCCATGCAATGCTAGAACATTCCCTTACAAATTCTCTCAAAATCCAATCACCAATCTCTCCAAAAAAGTAGAAATCTACATTTCTATTTCTATTCTAAGATCACTAAGCATTCTCCACATTTTCTCACACACACACATGCACACATGCATGCATGAGAGGTGTCAAGCCCTCCTTTGTAAAGAGACATAAATTCCCTCCTTTTTTCCAAGAGACAAACCTATTCATCCGAAGGACATGTCTCTTCATTCAAGAGCCTTATCCAAGTGTCTATGCTCATTGAATTGCTTCATTGGGTGTTTTAATCACTTAGGAGCCTTCTAGAACATCAAAAATCGCCAAAAATCGATCCATGACCGTCTTGGGCGCTGTCGGTGCCATTTTGGGTGCTTTTGTCATTGTTTTCTCATTGTTTTTCTACTTTTCAGTGCCACTGGCGCTGACTCCGGCACCGCTGGCACCCACCCTGCGGAGCTCCACCATTTTGCTTTGTTTGGCTCCGTTTTAGCTCGATTTCGCCCCGTTTTAGTTTTGTTGCATTCCTAACAGATAGACCTACAAAATAAGCATAAAAATAGCATTTTCTTAAAGTGTAATTTCATTCAAAATTGTGTGAGAAGTGTAAAAGAGATTAAGCATAGAAAGACATATCGAAATGTGCTAGGACAAAATTTTCTTTCTTGCTCATTTTTGCTCCAAATTACATCGTTTTTACTTTGTTTTCTCCAAAACTCCATTTTCTATACCTGAAACCAAAAATATACAAAATACTTTTATTTAAAGTGCATTATCATTGAAAATCACCAAATATAGACATTAAAAGCATTTGAAAAATTGCACATTTTTAGGTGTATCAGCAAGCTGGGGATAGCATGTTTACTTGGGACTTCCAAACTGGCAAGGATGACAGACTGACGAGTTTTTTTTTTGGAGTGATGGTCCGTTCAAGCTAAATTATGAAGTTTTTGGGGATTCATAATTTTTTATACAAGCTACTAACTAAACAAGTACAATTTATGTTGTGATCCTTTTGTGGGGGTTAACCACCATTGGCAAAATGTTCTCTTTGAAATTGAGTTTTTGTCATACGAGGCAATTGATTCTTTCAAGTGATCATTCAAAGCAATCTTTCGTATAATGGATGACAAGCATCTAATCACAATTTTGTCGTGGAATATTCCAATAACGTCATGACGTATGTAACTAAAATTCAATGTAATTACACTGTATTTTAATTAAAATATGTTCTTGAGTGTTAATTTGTAAGTGCTCCTAAAAAATAGGAATACTTTACACCACAGCAAACACAAACATACACTAACATGTTGGTGCATTCTATCGGTGAATTCTGAGTTTTCCATACATCATCATCATTGGCATCATCAATCTCATGGCTTCTGTGACCACTAACAGTCTCAGACTGGACCAAAGCAAGCAAAGAATGTTACCTTCAAAAAAATTTACAATTACTTCTGAGCAGTTTTTCAGCTTCTTCATTGATTCAAATAAGGTCTGAAATGATTCATTGATGTCATTGATTTAGAGTTGACTCTAGAAACTAATGGAATCTTCCTTAGGGGAATGTCATTGATGTGTAGTCCGCTGTGATTTATGTATTATTGGGTGTATTATTAGTAACGATGGTGTTATTATCTGCAATACGGTGTTATTATCTTATATGTGGTGTTATTATCATATATGCGGTGTTATTATCATATATGCTTTATTATTGGAATATTCACCTTTGCTATTTACTTATGTTCGGTGATATTGAAATATTATGTGGTATTTTTTTCTTCTGCCCAGTGCTATTGGAATAATCCCCTGTGTCATTTTACTTCCCTGCAGTATTATGGTAGTTTTTCGCAGTAATGTTGGAATATTTTGTGTCCTTGTTCAACTATTATGGCAATTTTATCAGATTAATTTTCATCCTTAAATTCTTGAATCTAAATAGTGCATATTATAATTTCTCCTTTCACAAAAATTGAGAGGGATTAAGATTTCTAATGTGGAAGTTTTTCAGCCCCACAATAATTTTATTATTTTATATTGAAAATGCTAAAATGGCCTATCAATATTTTGGGAACATAAGATAAAGATTTGGTGTGGATAATTTTTATTTATTATTAAAAAAGAATACTAAGGGCATGTTCATCATCATCTCCATCAAATATTTAAAATGTTCTTTAAATACTTGTTGGAATCAATTTTGATGTCGCATGTGTAGGATGTCCACCTGAGCTTATTGGGGTCATGCTTCATGCATTTGTTGTTTCCCATGGCTTGAGATATCTGCTCAAGATTCACCAGCGCGTGTTGAGGGGGCACGTAGCAGAGTTTATTTTGCTAGGATTTGGCTTTCTACACGAAGGCTAGTCAACATACTGCATGTTGGATGATTCCGATCGGGCCAACAAATATTTTATGTCGCGTCGCGTGCAAAATTGGCTCAAATTTGCCCAATTGCCAATGAACTTGTCCGAATGACTTTGGACAATGAAACGAACCACGCGAGCATGTCCGAAACATCGATTTTACCTCTAGAGAGCACCCGTTTTTGCTACAGCTTCGATGGTACTCTAATTATTGTGGTATGCCCGATTACTGAAGAAGTGGTCCGAACGTTCCTAAATGATAAAACAAACCATCCAAATATGTTCAGAACGTTGATTTTACTTAGGGAGAAGTTCATCTCATCACGAGGACGTGCCTCGGTCAAATGTGAACGACAATAATAATAATAATATTATTATTATTTTATTATTATTATTATTATTATTATTATTATTATTATTATTATTATTATATAATTTAAAATAATAATAATAATAATAAGTATATTTCTTACCCTAATAAATTCACGCATGCAGTTGATGGGATGTTACCCTATTAAGATCACGCATGCAACTGTTGGGATGGGATGACTCATTTATCTCTCTAGACTATCTAATCCTATCTCATGCACCTGTTCAAAAAAGAAATAAAAAATAAAAAAATAAAGGGAACTTTCACATTGCTTCAGACTAAAAAAATACACAAGGATAATAATATTAATAATATTTTTGTTATTATGATGATAAAAATATAAAAAAAATAATAGAAAAATAACCATCCCCCCACGCCTGTTCACGCCTATCCTCAGAAAACAATAAAAAATGTTTGGATCGCATCTCTCTCCCTCCTCTTATGGCCTGCTACATTCTCTCCTAGGGCCACACATGCACCTGTTCGCTCTCCCACTCGGTCTTGAGGAGAAGAGCCCGGAGTGCTCATGCTCCCTCTCCCTACGTCACAACCTACCCTCACCGGACCTCCCTCGTCGTTGTCAAAGGCCGGCAGAGCCTCTCCAGCTATCGGCCACCCCTTTTACTCCTTTTTTTTCTTCTTTTAGCTGGCTACACTCACTAGATTTCTTCAACCCCACCGGCCTTGGCCTCGTCGGCTTCATAATGTCGCCTGAGTAAATAGAGAAGAGAGCTTGAGTCTTTGGGCTCTTCCTACATATCTCCTTTACTCTTGGTCTATACCATCGGTGAGCTAACCTCCACACATCTCGATTCTACCTTTCTGGCAACTGGATGCTTTGACATCGTCTGACAGCAGGCACCATCACTATTTGGGAGGAAGCAAGGATCTTCCACTTCGTGCATGAGCTTCCTTAAACTGCATTGGGCTTTGTGCAAACTTCATGGTAGCATAATTCTTCTAAACCCCTTAAATTTCACTTTCTAGCTAGCCTTGGGTTTTAGTGGTGATAGACGTGTGGGTTCGATTGCTCGTACGGGGTTGGTGCACCAGCGTGAGCCGACGCGGTGGTCCACCAATGCAATTGATCGCTTGTTTTCCTAGAGGTGGCTTTTAGGATAGGATTCTCCTTGTGCAACCAATTCCCCTATGATAGCCGAGGGAATCCAATTTGACTGCTAGTCTTAGCACAAAAATATTAAAGTTTGGAGCCCCCTTCGCTCCCCTTTGCTTTGGTTACTTTGGTCTTTTTAGAAAGATCGAAGGGTTGGCCTTTACAAAATGAGAAAATGCAAATCACTAGCTTATTTTGCAAAGCTCAAATGCGTCGTAAAATTGGGAAGAGCATCGTCGCTAGCCCGTTTCACGATGAGGTGCAGAACTTCACCTTGGAAATCCGGGGAGAAGTTCCCCACTTGTTTTGCCAAAGCAAAGGTGGCAATCGCTATTTTTTTAGCATGGGAATTGGTCCCTATTACATGTGTATGTCTGCATGTTGCGTTTTGCATGTCTCACAGCACTTCACTTTGCTCTGATGGGTCGCCCCGGCTCGATGAGCATTTCACTTCGCTCAAACTATCCGCCCTAGCTCAGTGAGCTCTTCACTTTTGCTTTGACTGACTGCCCCAGCCTGGCGAGCATTTCACTTCCCTTTGACTAGCCACCCAGGTCCAATGAGCGCCTCACTTCCCTCTGACCGACCGTCCCAGCTTGGTGAGCACTTCACTTCGCTCTGACTGACATCCTCATCCTAGTAGGCTTCCCACTTCATTTCAGTCAACTTCCCTAAGCCGGTTGGCATGACAGTTTGGCTCGATCGGATTCCTCGACCCAGTCGACTAACTACTTGCACTACTATGTTGTCTTACATGTGTGTTTGCATCTTTGCATATTATAGTACATATATATGATTGCATTACTGCACCCTATCTCACATTTGTCTGGCTGCATGATTATGATCATATGCTTGAGTGGACATTTTCTTCGGGCCCCTACTGCCATGGCATGCCTACCCTTTACAGAGCATTGCCCTATCGGCATATCTCTTGGGGTCGGTACTACAACGGTATGCTCATCATCTTCGGGCCGTTGTCAGCCTGGCATGCATATTGTGTTTGGTCACTGCCACTTCGACATACATTTTGGAGTCGCTGCCACTACGATATGCCCATCTTTGTTCGAGTCTCTGCCCCATGGTATACTCATCACTTGTGGTATGATCAATCATTTGCATTTGCATGTTCACATGGATAGTGAGCTAGCCCCGTTAGTAGATTGACTCCCGTGCTGGTTGCAATGCCTTATGAGCATTTCTTGTCGGGTCGATTCTGATGAGCAATGCGAGTTAAGTCATTGGGATTGACATGAGTATGACTGTGCTAAGGATCTACTAAATATAACTTGTGTCATCCCTCTTCTTGACACCCTTTAGATCCTTTGGATCTTTAGGATGGGGTCGGCATGACGACCCCATCATACTATACTCAAACTTACCCCACACTTAGATACTAAGTTGATGCACTTTTCGTTAGATGGTGTGCTAGGCTAGGGTTTAGGATGCAAGGTAGTATTTTGTACACCTCTGTCTATTGTTGTGTGTTGTGTTGTCTTATGTTAGTCATGTGTCACCTTCTCACTTTTTCGGTGTGTTTGGATGTTTCTTGTGTGTGATAATATATTAAGGAGATCTTCTGCAGGTATCATGCTTATTTATAAATACTCACATAGGTGTTATTATGGAGGAGCATGTAATGATTTTTAATCCTTTGCTTACAGGTGCTCTTTAGCTGCCCCAATTATAAGGCACAGCTTGTTATTTTTACGATGCATGGTGTGCCCACTAACACTTATTTTATGCAGGTCAAGTTTTTATTTTCTATTTCAAATGTATTTGATAGAGTTCTAGGAGAGTCTATATTAGAAATAAGATATGTGTATGGGTTTCGAGATGGATGAAACACTGAACCATCAGTTGAGGACTAGGAGCAACAATTCGTGCCCCGTAACTTAAGTCCAAATTTTACATTTTGTATAGACTTAAGACTGGGCATGTATATGCGGAGTCTGGTCGTTTTTACTGCTTTTCCTAGATTATGTTGTCGATCCAACAACATTTTGCCTTTTTATATATTCTTTTGGGATGTTTTCCCTTTCTTTTTCTTCTCATGTGCCGTTGGATTTTGGAGCATTTTATATTGTTTATTTTTATGTATCTGAACCTCATGTTCTAGTTCTCTCTACCTAAAAATCATAATAATAAAAGACTAAGATAATAAAAATTTAGGACTAAAACTTTTAAGACTTTTCAAATAAGTCTTTACTTTTTGCATGGCCTTCAGGCTGGTTGTAAAAAATGGTTTGCATGCATGGCTATAACCCAATCATACTTACTAGGACCTCCATGCTTAGGAATGCGGTAGATAATTGCATCATATTTGCATTCCCCAAGAAGTAGCCCCTTGCTTCTCCAACTCGATTGGCCCAGCATAATTCTGCTTAGGTGCTTGTCTAGCATGCTTAGGGTGTTAGGAGGTACCCAGATCCAGACAGGGCATAAGTCCTCTTATTTGATTGTTTCCAGCTTTGTAACTAAACCTCCCTTTCTTGTTCCTTCCTGTGGCATCCTCACCATTTTGACTGATATAAGTCTCACCTCTTGGAGTTCCAGCCAATATTCATAGGACAGAATCTTGTTCCTTTGACCTTAGGGCGATCAAGATCCCCGCGGACGACGTAATTCATAGATTGCTGATTGGGGATCTTTAGTTGTGTTGGGTCGACTACCTTCACGACCACATAGACTTAAGGTCCTAGTGGCTTGAGATGACAAGTCCTGGTACCCGACCTTGCTACATCTACCTCTTAAGACTACTTCTCCCCACCTTTGACTACCTTATTGATCTCTCTCCACTCCTTTGACTTCGTTGATATCACCTTAACGACCCAATGTAGAAAAGCTGTCGCTCGTTTGGGATACGACGATTTATCCTTTGCCCTTACGGCCTAGATGAGCTATGACATATCGGGATGCCCCCATCAAAGTAATTTATGTTTATATCATAAGTTTTGTGTATTTTGGAACCACTACCTATTTAGATGTGAGATATTCATCCTCTGTCTGATGGCTTAGCGTGAGCTTCGAAGCATTAGGACCGTCACATACAAAATAATAGCATTTTGATAACCTATGCCCCAGATTCATGATAATAAAGTGAAACTCCTTTCATCGAGATTTTTCTCACGTATTCCATAAGATGTAATTAACCAATAGAAATACGTTCCTCTGGAAAACTTTTGACTCTAGAACAAAAATGTTCTTTTTAGTTCTCTAGTTACAGGTGACTTATATAGAGATTCTTCTTGAGGATGTTATTTTTTGGGGTACTTCAATTTGATTCTGTTTGTACATGTACCCTCGACTTATCACACAAGGATTACCCCTATATAAGCCTTCCATCTCTTTTCTTTTTGATTTATTTGTCTATTTGTTATCGTACGTCATTTTATTGTTCGATTTCTCTCCTCTTCGAGTCATTCATTTGATTTGGGAGTAAAACTTATTCGAATAAGAAAATTATATGACAATACATAAATAGACAAGCTGGTGACTCTGAGATCTAAAAAGAACCAAGAAAAACTATTCTTTAAAATTAATATATTAGATGTAAAAGAAAAGGTTAGATATTAGCCAAGTGTTCTCATATATATCATTCTTACTAATATGAATTGTTATGCGGTAATATTGGGATATTCCACGATGTTATTTTGCAGCCTTATTAAACACTTCGTGGTAATATTAGAACATTTTGTGGCATTATTCCAACACTCTGTGGTTGTATTAGAATATTTTGCAGTGTTATTAGACTATTCTTCAATCTTATTAGGGAATTATTATGGTATTATTTTATACAGAGTAAATAACATCGTGGGTGTATTAGAATATTTCGTGGCGTTATTAGAATATTCACCAGTTTTATTGGAGCATTATTACGATAATATTTCATGCAGAATAAATTACTACGCGGTGGTATTAGAATATTCTGCCACGTTATTAGAATATTTCACAATTTTTTTAAGGCATTGTTATGGTATTATTTCAGATAGAGTAAATAATGTCGTGGTTGTATTAGAATATGTGGGGTTATTAGAATGTTCTCCAATTTTTTTGAATCATTATTATGATAATATTTCATGCAAAATAAATTACTCTGCAATGGTATTAGAATATTCCACAGCATCACTGTTTTATTGGGGCATTATTGTGGTATTATTTCATACAAAGTAAATAAAGCAGTGGTTGTGTTACAATATCCCACGGCGTTATTAGAATATTTTCAGGTTTTATCGGGGCATTATTATGCTATTATTTCATACAGAGTAAATAAGTCGCGGTTGTGCTAGAATATTTTGCCGCATTATTAGAATATTCTGCGATTTTATTGGGGCATTATTATGATTTTATTTTGGAGTTATTTTCAAGCTTCTATATTTATTCTAAGAGTACTATTTAGGTATTATTGAGGTAATAGTTTGTTAATTTCATATGATAATGCACTCCTATGAATAACCAATAGAAATGACAGTTTACATAAAATTTTGTTGCTTACAAGTTGCTCATTTCCAACACATTAATAGCTCAAACAAAATATTAGTATCATTTCCAATAAGATAAATTTAGTTAACCAGATTAGGAGCAATCACTCAAAAAAAACTATTCAAAAACAAATATTGTTTACTTAAGTGATAGAGTCCAAGTAAAAAGATCAAATACAAACTCTGCCTTAAATTTCGACATATCTGCCTGCCAATGTAGTTCATCACTCCAGTCACCCTAGTGGACTTGAACTAATTTCTCCTTGTATTTGTAGACAAACATGGCACAGTCAACGCTATTATTTTGTACAGGAACTCCTTTTACCATTATTAGTGGTCATTTGTACAGTTTGCCCCTGAATGTGTTTCGAGCATCTTTTCCAAACAGTTTGATCTAGTAATTTTTCATGTGGTAATGATTAGTGCATTGATAATGCTAAATAGGATTAAGATATTCTGCCGAGAATACTTACAACATTGTAGCACACGACCTTGAGCATCTGTTAAGTAATGAATCATATAACTTCCATTTTCTTTCTTTCAACTCCACAACCAGCAATATCCAGTGGTCATTGTCAATAAGAGGAAATAATATGATGACAAAACTTTTTACCTCTTCTTTTGTGATATGTCTAACAAACGTTGAGGTTTGGCCATGTCTATGCATCTGCATGACATGACACAAATGTCTTGTTGGACGGAGTACATAAAGCACATTTTAGTTAATATTGCATTATTAACTAAAATTGTATAATTACCCAGTATAGTGGTGTTACATATAGATATGGCTTGTATAAATTAGGATAGCTATCCTTCCTTCTCCGCAAAAGGGTAGCAAAGGCGTCTACTTGTTCATCTGCAATCTAGCCATCGTGTAGTAAATTTGTTATTTTGTTGTAGTCTAAGACACCACCATCGTTAATCATAATATCATGTATGAAGCATTGGGAAAAAATCTTTCTGACACATGAATGTAAATAAATTGCATTACATATAAATAGTGTAGATGTACTCACTTCTCAGTGTACATGGACATACATTCATTGATTCTTGCTTACCTTTCAAGGGATATAAGTAATCTGTCAATATAATCGATGTTCGATGCCATGTGATGTGGCTACAAAATGACAGTACTTATTAGATATATAATATCAAATTAGATGATAAAGAACACTGCATAGAAATTCATTTCATCATATCACTAGAGCATATTCCTCTGAATGGACAATTTCTCATTGATCTCCTAAAGTGGTTAATGTAAGGGTTATAGATTGAACAATATCCTTTATTGACTCATCCACTCTCTCAAAATGTTCTTGAACTTGGTCATCTCCAATGGATGAAGTGGCAATAAGTTCCATTTTTGGTTGAACTTCTGTAGTGACTATTGAATGTATAGTAGGAGCTATTACTATCTGGAGGCCCTTTTTGGCCTGACTATCTACAGTGGCTGTTATTATTGTTTCTTCAATAAGTGCTTTTACTGGCTCTTGTGTAATGGCCGAACTATTTACTATTAGTTCGGTATATATAGGCAACTCCTCAGTCCTTATAGCTGGAGTATCCGAACGATTCTGAGGGATGTTGCTCAACAATATCCTTTATTTATTTTTTTTCTTTTATACTCAAAACTAGTATAAAGGAAAGTCAAATTTCTCTTTCTTATGCTTTGACCACCCTTCACCCATTTGATTAAGTTGCTAATAGAGTGCTCATGGGTTCCTTGTTCTTGTAACTCAATGTCTTCGTCAACAATGAATGATTGATAGGTTCCATTTTCCTTGAACTCATTAACTCCTTCAATAGTGGATGGTTGTTGGGTTCCATATTCGTTGAAATTAATTTCTTTGGCTATAGAATAGGACTACTGGGTATACTTTTCTTTCAACTCACCACCTTTGTCATTTTATTGTTTGTCCTGCTTTTTCAATCGTACTCTGCAGTTCTAACATTATCTCTTGTATATTTGAGACTCTTGTGTTTATTGTATTGAATGTCCTTGAAAGTCCCCAAATCATTTCTCTTGAGCTCTAAGTAGCTTGATTATTACTTTAAGGTTTTGATTGATTCCATTTTTTGCTTATTGTGGGGTGATGTCGTTTGAGAAGAGTGTTCCCACATCATCTGTGATGCACCTGAAAATTACTTGTTTTCAGAGTACATTTCATGCTCATTTTATGCACATTTTTAATGATATCAAACTTTAAAGGAATGTATTTTGTACATCTTTTTCTTCAGGTATAAGAAATGGACTTTTGGTGAAAATGAAGCAAAAATGGTGCAAATTGGAGTTAAAGCAAGCAAGAAAGAAAATTTTGACCTAACAGAGTTCGATATTTCTGTTTATGCTTAATCATATTTACATTTCTCACATGTTTTTAAATAAAATTACACTTAAATAAAGGTTGTTTTTGTGCTTATCTTGTAGGTATATCTGTTAAGAGTGAAACGCAACTGAAAAGGGGTGAAACGGAGCCAAACGGAGTGAAATGGTAGAGTTATTGTAGGGTGGTGCTAGGGGCACCAAAACTAGCACCAGAGGTGCCCGAAGATCAGGTGCTAGAGGTGCCAGTAACCAGCATCGAAGGCACTAGAGACTGTTATGGACAGATTTTTGGAGGGTTTTTGACTATTTTGAGATGTTCTAGAAGGCTCAGAGTGAATTAAACTCCTCATGGAGTGGTTCATTGAATCTAGACACTTAAGAAAGGCTCTTAAATGAAGAGATATGTCTCTTAGATGAAGATATTTGTCTCTTGAAATGAAAATAAGTGTCTTTTGGAAAAAATAAAGAATTTTGTGTCTCTTTGAAATAGGAGGGGCAGGCGCCTCTCATGGTGTGTGTGTGTGGCTGTGTATGTTAGGAAAAGTGAGAGGAATGCTTAGAGATCTTAGAATAGGAGTATAAATGTAGATTCTACTTTTTCTAGAGAGATCGGAGATGGGATTTTGAGATAATCCATAAGGAATTGTACTAACATTGCATTGATCAATGGGAGACTTTATGGGAGAGATCTTTATCTTTGTTTCAAAGGGAAAAAGCTAAGTATTGTATTCATCATTATCTTATGATTTTGCTTATCTAGTGGATTTTCTTTGATGTAATGAAGTTTTCCTTTATTTTTTCTTCCTGCTTTGTGAGTAGTTTTTCTCACTCTTTCTTCTTATTTGGAAATAGTGGCATGAGAAGATTATGTCATTATTTTAATTTTACTTTTCTTTTGTAATGAGTAGGATTTAAGTGTAGGATTTTGGAATTCATGTTAGTATGTGATCTAATTATAAATGTGATGGTTTTCACTTGAACTTCATTTACATTAGAATTTAGGTATGTTGTAATGTTAAAAATTGTTGAGAAATATAAGATCTGAATGGGCTATGATTTCTACAATAAAGTAAGACTCACATTAAATTTTATGGATGAGAATGTAGTACATGGGGTTGAGTGCAAATAGATAGGGAAATATACTTTAATGGGCAAAAAATTGGAGATTTTAGGGTAACAAGCTAAAATCTCCAATTTGGTCCAGTTGCTAAGAAACTAAAGCTAGATTGTTAGCCCTCAAGTGAGGGAGAAGTAAGAGCTCTGAAGTGGGAGCCAATATCCTCTCAATCTAACCACAGATTTAGGGACCAAACCCTTGATCAGTCAATGTTCTTTATGCACTCTCAGAGGGTAAAGAATAAGATTGTTCCTACTTAGCACATATAATAATTAATGCATCTCATTCTTATACATTATCTAATTCACTACATTCGAATATTAGTTTTTAACATCTCAAAATTTTCCAAACCAATTCATCCAGAAAGTGTTATCTATAAAATTAATATTTTATTTAGGGGTAGTTGGTAATTTTAAACATAAGATTTACATCTAGAAGTACTTGTCATAAAAACAACTTAAATTGCCCTTCCAAACTAAGGACTGATTGTAATATAGTTGAATTAGCCTAAGGGATTTCTTACCTTGCTTCTTTATGGGATCAATAATGGGGTTTTTAAATAAAGCCCTATATTACTTGAAGCAATACTAGCACTTGCGTAGAACCACTAATGTGTGAACTATTTTCTATATTTTATAACATTTAAAAATTGCTGCGTAATTTTCTGACGGAACTAGTTTTTGGAATTGTTACCAGGGATTGAAATTGACATAAAACACACATAAAAACAACATACACTAAGGGCACATCAATATTACATGGGTGATTGTGGTTCTTCTTGAGTTTTATTGTGTGGGAATGACCATACTGGACTGGGTAATCCTTCGTCGGGATTGGGCAGCAAATAAGGCTTATCCTCTTTCAAATTTAAAAAATTTATCATGAACCTACAAATTAATTAAGAATTACAACACATTAGTAAGTAAAACTCCAATTACAAAATGTTAAAAGAACATTAGAATAACACATAAATACAATGAAAGTTAAAAAAGTTGTCGGTTGTCAAATGTGGGAAGATGATATTTAATTAAGTATATATATAATAATTTTTTAAAATAATGGTTTAATTTCAAAAATATGAGAACAAACCAATTTCATATAGATAATAGTTTAAATAATCAAGCACAACACCGTAAGTGATGCATCTATCCTAAGGAATAGGCACATTACTTGCTAGTGAGACTCATTTAAATAAACTAAAGAATTAATGACATTTGTTTTTGTCTGTGAAACAATTTATGTTGACTGAAAAATTTTTCTCATCTAATATGAAAGATTAGATAGAGTTTATATAAAGTTGGGTTATAAAGTTTCTTGTAAGGGCAAGCCCTTATAGTTAATTACAACTTAGATAATCAAATTACCTAAGAAAACTCTCAATTTAGATAAAAAAATATTGCCTTCAAGAATTTCAATGTTTAGAACTTTCACGGTCGGAAAAAGATGTGTCAAATGGGCAAGGCTCAATTTTGAAACATTTATTATTATTTAGGGCTTACATTTGAAAAACATAGTCATACAAATAGCCTGGAAGATAGGTAGGTTTAAGTCGTAACAAACGACGAAATCAGTGCCTAAGGCAAGTTAGAGCTTAAATTGCACAATGAGATTGTGTAAAAGCCTAAAAGATTAGTTGAGGATTTTTTTCATACTAGACGGGCTATCTCGAACTCCTATGGCTTGTTATTACATTTTAAGGATTTTTTTTTTGTAGATCCACTTGCTCTATCAAAGTTGTTCTTTTGTACATCCTCGTCGTGCTGCTTACAAAGTTAGCTCCAAGCTCCTCGTTGAAGTGATAGCTCGAGGTTCAAGGTTCAAATAGTTTTATCATTTATGTTTTAATGTTTTGGTTTTGTTGTTGTTCAAATGTCTCATTTGAGAGTTAAAGTTGATTACAGCGACACTAGTTAGGATCCCACGGTTTGCTCATTTCGGTACCACTATTTTCTCTTGAATTTACTTAATTTAAATGAGTTGTTAAGCTTATTTAAACTAGGGAGATCTAGTTAACAACCATGGGTTACCTCATTCGAGGGACTCCCGTAAATTCAAAAAGACGTATTATGCTTTTTGTTTTGTTTTGAAAAATATGTTGTTTTATTTTGAAAACAAATTTTGTATTTTTTTCAATTTTGGTATGGTTTTACAGGTGATGTAAATAAATGCAATTAAAAAATGCTTTTGTAAAGTAAATAAGTAAAATTGAATTGCATAAAATATAAATGCGTACCTGGGTCTCTGCTGTCGCTGCACGGTTAGCTTCATAAAATATAATATATATATATGCATAAAATTTAAATAAATTGCAGGAAAGTAAACAGGAGGATCCAATACTGAAAAAGTTAGAAAAATGAGTCATAGCAAAACACGAATGATTAAAAGAACACACGTAGTCACATATAGAAGCTCGAGACTAAATGTAAGACATTGATAAAGGTGGGGGCTCAGAACTGGACTAAGTGCTTCCCAACCTTAGTGAGAGTTGCTAACCTTTATAAATTTTTATTTTTAAATTTAGTTTTCATGCATGTAAATTTTTTTTATCATGCAAAATAGATTTTTGTTGCAAAGGCAATTTTCATTTAAAATATTTTGTAGAGTGGTGCAATTCACGGGGTAGTTAGTTCAATCAAGCTAGGACTACAAACAACCTAAGAGTATCGAGGGCAATCATCTCCTCAAGGGCCATTAAATAATATCATCGGTCATTATCCTCTCATTTTATTAAAGGTCCTCGAGGTAAGAGATACTATTATAAAATCCCACATCATATCCTTCGTTTTAGCACACATTAGCATTATCGTCATTGCCCTAGCCACCTTGACCTCAGACTTACACAAGTCTGATAATTATTATATGGTGAAAACCAATGTCCCCAGATGCTCATAAGGATTTAAATAACTTAGAGAAGATTTGAATCCCTTAACATTGGGTTAATTAATATAGGATAAGTAGTGTAGGGCATTTATATTGATTTAGGTGATTTATCGAGTCTCGAGACCTGCTTGGTGGGTCCTTAAAAGTTTTAATGGATGATTTTTTGGAACAAAGTATAATATGTTTAAATATCATTCAAAATATCTAAAAGGTCATAAAAGTGTTCGGGGAACAATCTATAGCAATGTTTAGAACCCTTTGAAACATTTCAAGTTCGCTTAAACTGATTATGTTGTTCAATTAATCATCCAAAGTTAAATTTAAATTTAGTTATCTAATTTAACCTATGCCCAATGAACCTTAATATTTTAATTATCCCATGAGCGAAGTTACTCAGACTTTCATTTGATGTTTTACTTAAGAGTTATGTAAGCGGGTACCCCAATGGGCAAGTTCAAGTCATTAACGATCTTGTACCCATGATCAAAGTTGGGCTTATATTTCTTATAGGTATTCATCAATTAATCATGTTTCTCTTTTTCAATCCTCATCAAACAAGTTTAAATCAAGCCTAGCTCACTCCTAAGCACTTAAGTCCAATCTTTAAGGTAAATTTATAATAATCAAAATGCTAAATTAAATGAAATTCAATTGTCATTAAAGGATCAGACTTAACATTTCATAACCAATTAGGGGCTCCAAATGAGTAAGTTATTGTCTTCCTAGCTTAAGCCAATTACCTTAGAATCATCCAATTAGATTAACCTCCAAGTCACGATAATCTAAGAAAATTACAACTGACACATGTGCTCATTTAGGGCCTGTTTAGGGTAGCTTATAAGTGCGGCCGTGTTTATGAAAACACCACTTATATGTTTATTTCATGCTTTTTTAGTGTGTTTACAAAAATGGCATTTTTTTTATTATAATGCGATCTCCAGTATAACCCTGCGTTCCACATTCGGCCAAAGCAAATAAGCACCTGCTCTCGGTGTTGTATGAAGGAAAGCCAAAGCCCTCGCTGTTACCATATCGGTGCCCAAGGGAGGAAAGCGAAGCCCTCACTGCTACCCGATTAGTTCCTTAGGAAGGAACGTCAAAGGAAGAAAATGCTCCTACCTCCCTTCTCCCCATTCGGATGAGAGCTAGCTTACCGAGTAAAAAAAATCCCTCTCCTCCCTCCTCTCATTCATCTCTCTTTTTCTTCCCTATTTATTCTTTTTTAAGGTTCTTGTGCTGTGCCAAATCCCTAATTATTCTTTGATGTTCTTGGGGCTATATTTCTTTATATTTGCATTGCACTAAACCATAATATATTATATAAAATTGTAGTTTTATAAAGTTGTTTCTCAATTTCTTATGTTTCAGTAAAGTTAAATGAGAAAATAAATTATCATTACATAATTTTTATTTGATTTCTTAAGTGCACAGTCTACTTCTTATGAGGAATGATTAGGATTTCTAGGAGATAATGCTTTATCCATTTCAAAATCCACTATTCTGTGATAGTTTATCTCTTCTTTTCTTTTTTTGCTTTGGCTCTGTTCACTTCATGTTTTCTATAGACTTATGAAGAAATTTTGCTCAATTACATAAATTGAAGCGAGCATTGGATATTGAAATGAATACTCTTCTTGAGCTTCAAAATTGAGATCTTGTTGCACTCTCTTTTGGTGTCAAATGCTTTCATGTATTAGGCTCTTCAATATTACCTTCCATCTAAGTAGAGTTATTAATAATTGTATAGCTTGATTGTTGGTCAAGTAGATTATGCACAAGTCCATGACATTGACTACTTTAGCTTCTATTTGCCTTCTTATACTTGGTTTACTTTTTTTTGTTTTAAAACTATAGAAGAATCTGTTCTTAGGCCAATCTCTCTTTTTTTAGTCACTATCTCAAAAAATACAAAAACATTTTAGGTTTCTGGAGTTTTGAGTTGATTATTTAGGGAGATTTTGACAAAATAGTCAAACAGAGGCATAATAGTCATTCATCCAGAATCAGTTGTTTCCCAAACTCACAAACCAAACAGTCATACAGTTTATCTGGATCAACCACTTATCAGCAGCTTATCTGGATAAGTTGCAGCTACTCCAAACAACCTTAATTTTAGGTCAGACGCAGCTTGGTTGGACTCTGGACCAAATAATTTTTTCACTAAAAACAAAGCCTATATGCCAATGATAAAATATTACATATGGACTCCTAAAGTAATTTGTGTTCAGAGTGGGTGCCATCACAAGTGTTAAAAAGGATGGAACCTTGAATGGTAATATTTTTTCTTATGCCAACAACCCCTTCATCCAAGCGCGTATTTGGTCAGGCGTCCTAACGTAGAGAACCATTCGGAAGCCAATGAGATGTTGACACGTGGCATGGTGGGCCCATATAAAATTCCGGTTAAAAAAATGTTTGCAGCCTGGCATGACCCGTTTCAAAAACACTTTCGAGTTATGAAAACACTTTTAAGGTTAAAAAGTTCTGTGAAGAGTTGAAAAAGCACCATTTCGAGAGCAGAGCTTCCTGTTTTGATGTTTTGTCTTTTAAATTTTGGAGCTAGGGTTTCTAGAGGGTTGACATTGTTCATTCAAAAGAAGGTAGCCATTGTTTATAGCAGATCAGGAAAGCCATTTCTCTATTTGAAGTTGAGAGGTTTAGGTTTTAATATTTTCAAAAATGAAGGGTCACAAGCAAACCAAAGAACAGAGTGCTCCAAAGTCATCGAGGTATTGTGATGCTTTGCAAGAAATAGTCTATTTTTTGGGACATCAATGAATGTATTGTTGTGTTATCAAAATGTTATTGTAGTGTATCCCTTATGTTATTGTTGAGTTGGCATTCATTTTTTACTAGGCTGTGTTACTATTGTGTTATTCATTTATGATTGATGTGTTATACCTATGATATCTCTGTGTCATAGCTTTGTAACTGTTGTGTTTTCTTTTTCTTATTGATGTGTTGCTCAAGTGGTGTTCTTACTGAATAATTTTTTTGTTATAATAGTGTTATTTGGGTGTTACTGATGTATCTCATGTTGTTATATGTGTTTAAACTAGTTAATAAATGAATAACATAGATGGATCTCATTGGTGTTATTATTGTGTTATTTGGTGTTATTCTTTTAATAATGTGTATGTTTTATTCATCTGGGTATTAAAGTTGTATATGTGGTGTATGGATTTTCTTTAAGGTGTTACTGATGTTTGAAATAGAACTGAGTGACATACTAGTTTTTTAGGGTCTGTTATGATTGTGTAAGTGGATTTTATTGAGTGCATGACACCAATTGTCCGTTGTTGATGTGTTTGGAAGTCGTATATGTGTTGTATTGCTTTGATTTTATGTGTTACTAAAGGCTCTTTTGGTGTTATATGCGTGGAAACTCATTAATAACTGAATAACACAGTTGAATATCATTGGTGTTATTTTTGTGTTAGTGTGTGTTATTCAGTTAATAATGCTATTTTCCTTTCATTTGATTTTTTGAAGTTGTATAGGAGTTGTTTGTCTTTGCTTTAGATTTTATATAATTGTTATTATTTTAGTTTTTGTGTAATATAATTGTATATGTGTTGCATTGCTTTGATTTTGGGTGTTACTCAAGGCTTTCATGGTGATATATGTGTTGTATTTATTTCAGTCATTTATGGTACTTATTTTAATTCTTTTCATTTGTATGTTTATAAACTCAATGACATTCAATTATAGGTGTCTTCCATCTACAATAAGGGGTGCTTTCAATACTGTCAAACATCTCATATTAGAGGAGACATTGAATTCATTGAAAGAAATGCATGTCTTCCACTTCTTTGATATGCCTCAATATCCACAAGAAAATGTGTTGATATACACATTTTGAGATGTTGAGATAATAAAAGGAGAGTGTTCATAATGGGTGGAAAATAAGTATATATGCATCCTAATCACTTGGCGTTGATATTTGATGTGCCTAACAGATGGGAGGCATTTGTTCCGAGGAAAACCTCCTCATTTGGTGTGGATGCTAATGCGAGTGGATTTAGTATGTTAATTTTATAAATATTTTTCAGTATTACAAAATACACACAACAGATACAATAGCAAATATCCAAATTAATCCCAACAAAAATAACTTCAGTTAAAATAGTTTATCTTTTAAAAATCTTTAAACTGACAAATCCCCTTTAAATATAATGCAAGTATTTGTATCGCTCAAGTAATAAAGGACTTGAAGGGAGTCCTAAATATTGATCCCACATGGAAGTTGGAAATTCCTATAAGTAAATTCTTAAGATTATAATGTAAAGTATAATATTTAAAACCACAAAAAGTAAAGTGCAAAATTTGAATATTAAGTAACAAGTGAATGTTAATTAAAATGCAGTTGAAAGATAAAGTTAATTAAACTAAATGTTAATCTTTCAAAAGAAAACTTACGAAAACTAACAAAATTTTTGTGACAGAAAGTTTAAATTTAAGAATGTATCCTTCCCCTTTATAATGAATATATGGATTGTGAAGAAATTAAAATTATTTGAAAAAATATATATATAAATTATTTTGTGCCAAATAGAAGCAATCCTATTCATTACCCTCTTCCAAGTGCATAAAGAACATTGACTAATCTAGAGTTTGGTCCCTAATTCCGTGGTTAGGTTGGGAGGATATCGGCTGCCACTCCAGATCTCCCACAAGTCCCTCACTTGAGGGCTAACAATCTCGCATCAGTTTCTAATCAACTAGACCAAATTAGGGATTTTAATCTGTCACCTTAAAATCTCCCATTTTGCATTCAACAAAGTATATTTCCTTATTTATATGCACCCAATTCCATGGATGAAATACTCTCCCATGAAATCAATGTGATTCTCCCCATGTTGTAGAAATCATATCCCTTTCGGAACATATGTTTCTCAACACATTTTAACATTTCAATTGGTTAGATTAAAAAGTAAATGAAAATCACAGTTCAAATCAACACAAATTATTGACATTAAAAACCATTTAAAACAAAATCAATTCTTCACAAAATTATATCTTAAAGTATGGAGAAGGGTAAAGAAGACTGCTTAGAATTCATGACAAGGATACAATAAAACACAAATTTCATATATAAAAATAAGTTTACAAAACAAAAAAAATAAAAGACAACTTATCTCACAATCCTTCTGAATAAAATCCATAAAAGTTCTCTGTAAGCCTTTCTCTCTTTACAAGCACTCTCAATTCTCTCTTAGAAATGTAATGAAGAAGAAATCTCTCACCTTTACTCTCCTCTTACAATCCTTAAAGAAAATCTCCAAGCTCTAGACTTCCCTCTCTATCTCTCTTTATCTTTTCTTGTTTCCCCCCTTTACATGTCCTTCTTACTCTCTTGAAACCCTAGACTTCCCTCTCTTATCAAAGGCTACCTCCCTCCAAAAAAAATTCAAAATTTACCTCCAAAATTCTATCCTAAACTCAACTCTTTTGAATTCAAAAGACATATCCATTGTTCTAAGAGACATATCCAGTCATAAAAGAACCTTCCAAAGTGTTTAGATTCATTAAATCACTCCAATAGGTGCTCAGAACAAATGTCCTTTTGAAAATTTGTGCAAAATTTATCTCTAACCGCTTAATCGACAAAAGTCATCTCTGGCACATCTTGCGCCATCTTGCTGTCAAATGGCACATCATGTGCCAATCTGGCACATCTTATGTCAGTTAGCTGAAGACCACGTTGTTTTAGGTTTTGGCGCATCTTGCGTCGGTTCTTTGTATATTGGCGCATCTTGCACCAATTTCCCAAATTTGATGTTTTAGCTCTAAATTTTGTCGTTTTTACTAATTTTGCTCCAAATACCTAAAATTGATATACCTGTAACAAAAACATGAAAGTACCCTTCTTTAAAGTGTAATATCACCAAAAATAAGCATAAAATTTATAGTTAAAACAATATATTATTTTGGTGTATCAAAATCTTCCAAACTTAAGTGTTACTTGTCCATAAGTGACACTTTTACCACATAAAAGCATATATGATTTAGGATAGAAATTAAATTATATTTTAAATACTTTAGTTTAATAAATATAATTTAATATTTAAAAAAAACTTTATTCTTTATTTAAGATTTAGATACAAATTCTAAGTCTAAGAGTATTTAGTAATCAAATTAAATATTTTTGAATCTCTATTAAATTTAAGAAGAATTGTGATTTGTTATATCAAAGATGTATAGAATATTCATATGAAAAAGAATTTCATGAAAACTTTACTAATATTGCTACTAATACTCCAATATAAGTTTAGAAAATGTAATAAAGCCTTTTTCATAATTTGATTCAAGTGAAGCCAATTCTTTAATAGGTATCTCCTCAAGCTTCTCCTCACTCATTTATCTTTTCTTTTCTTGTTTGTTTAGTTTTTTTTTTTTTACTTTTAGGATATTTTCAATCCTTTCTTTTCTTTTTTCTTTTTCAAGTGAGGATTACTATATCTGGATAGCTTTTCATAGTTTTGAACTTCACTATCCTCTTCTTAAAGTCAAAACCCTTACCTTTCTTCACTTTATAAATTTATATTAGTTTATAATTTTCATAAAATCTCATTTTTTTCTTCTTACATGAAACTCTAAAATTCTTAACACTTCAAAAATACAATTTCATTTACTTTAAATAGAAAAATATAGTCTTATCTTATCATACCAAATATCTTTTAACTTTAAAATTGACCTTCATTATTAAAAACTTTTTACCTAAATTTATCATAATATTCATAAACATAAGTATAGTCATTTAAAGTTAAATCTTAATATCTTAGGTAATGTTAAATTAAATTTAAACAATATATTGTTAATTGAGGACCAATAAAATTTAGTTTACTTCTTTTTAAAAGAAATTTCGTCTCCCCAAACTTAGGTTTTTAAGAAATTTTAAAAATGTTTTAGTAAAGAATTCAGTTGGCGAAAGAAAATACTAAATACGAAAATAACAACTAACTTGTATAGGATTTTTTACTATTAAAATGGGCTCTCGTTTACTGCAGATACTAAATTTAAAAATATATACTTGCTTTAAAGCATTAAATGAGACATAATACAATCTAAAGAATTTGCTGAGAATTAAAAACATAAATAAAAACTTAAAATACAAATAATGCAAAAAAAGTAAAAAATCAACAGCCACTATTATAATTTTAAGTTTACAACACATAATGAAAGTTTTTACGCATCAGTGTTAAATTTTAAGCACTGATGCACCAAAAAAATATGTGTTTTTAGACATATATTTTACACTCATTTTTGGTAATATTATGTTTTAAAGTAAGCTAATTTTCATGTTTTATTGCAGATTGATAAATTTTAGCACTTGTAACAAAAAGTAAGCAAACTAGGATAGAATTTGGAAATGGCATTTTGGAGAAAAATACTCAGCATCGACGGTGCTAGCATGGATGTCGATGGCGCCAGCATGAAGGAAGGAGTCCATAACAGCGGGGGTGCCAATGACACCATTTTACAAAGAGCTCCAAACTGATTTTGGGCCACTGGCGCCAACGAAGCCAATGTCGGTGCTGGGCAAATTTCTAGAAGATTCGATGAATATGGATGCTTTTTGAAGAGTTACTTGGCACATCGCTTAGAAAACCAACATTATGCTCTATTTAGAGCAAACATTTATCAAAAAAATAAGTCCCTTAGTGTCTCATTATTTTCCACTAGTGTTCTATCGTGTGTATTGCGTAATGTGTTGAATCTTGAGTGAGTTCTTCGAGTTTGGTGGTGAGTCTAAGTGTGATTTCTCCTCTAAGAGTTGTTGGAGAGGGAGAGAAGTGAGAGATTTCTTTTTCCTTACATCTTCTAAGAGGGAATTAAGAGTCCTGTAAAGAGAAAAAGAGACTCAAGAGGAGCTTCAAGGGATTTGCTTTGAGGAAGAGTTACAAATAAGTGGAGTTTGTTTATTATTTTTGTATAAACTTTCTTTTATTTATGAAATTTGTGTTTGTTGTTTCTTCCTTATGAGTTCTGAGTAGTCTTCATTGTCTTTCTCCCTACTTTGAGATATGGTGAAATGAAGAGATAATTTGGATGTGTCATTTTAAAAAATAAAAAAATGTGAGGATTTTTTTTCACTCTGTTCTTAATTTACGTTTTAATCTGGTCAATTGAAATGTTAAAATTTGTTGTGAAACATATGATCCGGGAAATGAAGTATAAGTTCTACAACAAAGTGAGAATCATATTTTATTCCATGAAAGAGTATTTTGTTCATGGAATTTGGTGCAAATAAATAAGGAATTATACATTATTGGGGGAGGAATTGGAGATTTTAGGTTAACAGACTGAAATCCCTAATTTAGTTATTGTGTTTAAGAATCAAAGCGAGAGTTAGCCTTCAAGGGAAGGGAAGTGGGAGCTTTGGAGTGAGTGTCAGTGTACTCCCAACCTACCTGCAAATTTAGGGATTAAACCTAAGATTAACCTACAATTCTCTATAACACTTGACCGAGGGTAGAGAATTAAAACTGCTCCTATTTGGCACAATATAAATTTAAACCATTTACCTTTCTCATTTAACCAAAAATTCATAGTAGTGGGAAAGATGCTTTCTCATATTTGATAACTTCATCACAAAAATATAAAGAAAGTTTAGTAGTAATTGCTTAACTTTGATTTACAATTTTGCTAGTAGTTGGTAATTTAATTTTGATAGCACCCTAAACATTTGAAATTAATGTAGAAGATTTTCTTTATCGTTGTGAATTTTCTGATTTCAATTTCCATTATGATTTTACACCTTCCTTGTGAGATCGATATTTGGGGCTTAATCGGAAAGTCTTGTACTACTTGATAACGATACAAATACTTGTGTAGAATCCCAAAATTAATTGTTTCAATTTCTTATTCATCAATAACGAATCAAGTTTTGACACCGTTGCAAAATGGAGTCAACTTTATTAATTTTATACATCTATAATTTTGGGATCAAGATTTTGG
>JXCR01132341.1:0-12937 GCA_002079205.1 Phalaenopsis hybrid cultivar
TATATATATATAATTATTTTGTGCCAAATATGAGCAATTATATTCTTTACGCTCTTCCAAGTGCATAAAGAACATTGACTAATCCGGAGTTTGATCTCTAATTATGTTATTAGGCTGGGAGTATATCGGCTGCCACTCCAGAGTTCTCACTACTCCCTCGCCTGAGGGCTAACGATCTCGCATTAGTTTCCAATCAATTGAACCAAATTGAGTATTTTAATATGTCACCTTAAAATCTCCAATTCTGCATCCAAAAAAATATATTTCCCTATTTATTTGCACTCATTCCCATGGATGACTTCCTCTCCCATGGAATAGAAGGTGACTCTCACAATATTGTAGAAAGCATAGCCCTTTCGGATCTTATGTTTCTAAAAAAATTTTAACATTTCAATTGGCCAAATCGAAAAGTAAATGAAGATCAGAGTTCAAATCATCATAAATTATTGATATTTAAAACCGTATAAAACAAAATCAATTCTTCATAAAACCATATCTCAGAGTAGGGAGAAGGATGAAGAAGACTACTCAGAATTTATGAGAAAGATATGACAAAACACGAATTTCATATATAAAAACAAGTTTATAAAATAAAGAAAGAAAAAAACAACTTATCTCACACTCATTCCCAAGCAAATCCCTAGAAGTTTCATTTAAGCACTTTCTCTCTTTACAATCACACTTAATTCTCTCATAGGAATATTATAAAGAAGAAATCTCTCACCTTTCATCTCCTCTTATAACCCTAGAAGAAAATCCTCTCTTCTCTAAAGCCTTCTTCTTACTCTCACGCCACACACACACACCTTTTTGCTCCAGACTTCCCTCTCTTTTATTAAAGGTTGTCTCTCTCCAAAAAGAATTCAAAATTCTCTCCAAAATTCTCTCCAAAAATCAAACTTTTTGAATTCCAAAAGACATGATCCCTTCATTAAAGAACATTCCAAAGTGTCTAGATGTATTAAATCACTCCATGGGGCGTTTGAATTATTTGGAGCCTTCAAAATCCGCTTAAAATTTGTCTCGAACCACCTTAATCCGTCTATATCATCTCAGGCGCCAATTCTCTGGATTCTGACGCCTCAGGTGCCACCCTGCAACAACTCCACCATTTTGCTCCGTTTCAGCTCTGTTTCGCCCCGTTTCAGTTGCGTTTCGCTCATAACAGATATACGTATAAAATATGCATGAAAACTACATTTCTTTAAAGTGTAATTTCTTTCAAAAACATGTGAGAAATGTAAAGTAGATTAAGCATAGAAAGACATATCGAAATGTGCCAAGTCAGAATTTTTTTTCTTGCTCGTTTTTACTCTAAATTGCATAAATTTTGCTTCATTTTCTCTAAAAGTCCATTTCTTGTACCTAAAACTAAAAATATGCAAAATATCTTCCTTTTAAGTGTAATATAATTAAAAATCATTAAAATTAAGCATAAAATATATATGAAAAAATAGGTAATTTTTAGTTGTGTCAAAATCCCCAAAATTAAACATTACTTGTCCTCAAGTGACTCTTTTACTACATAAAAAATATGACCTAGAATAGAGATTAACTTATAAACTCTTATACTTTAGTTTAATAAATAAAATAATATAATTTAAGAAAATTTTTTAATAACTTAGATTAAAACTATAAGTATAAGAATACTTGGTAATCAAATCTAAGATTTTTGAATTTCTATTCATTTCAAGAAGAACTGTAATTTGTTATATCAATGAAACTTAAAATATCCATATGAAAAAGAATTTCATGAAAAATTTAATATTAAGGGTGCTAATACTCAAATATAAGTTTAGAAAATATAATAAAGTCTTTTCTTCAAGTTGATTCAAGTGAAATCAATTTTTGATTAGGCATCTCAATCTTCTCCTCACATTCCTTTTTATTCTTTTCTTTTTTTTATTCAGGATCTTTTCAATCCTTTCTTTTCTTTTCTTTTTCAAATGATGATTACTATATCTGGATAGCCTTTAATAATTTTGAACTTTACTATCCTCTTCTTAAATTTAAGATTTTTTTACCTTTCTTCACTTTATAAATTCATATTAGTATTGATGATTTTTCATGAAGTCTCATTATTTTCTTCTTACATGAAACTCTAAGATTCTTAATACTTCAAAAATTCAATTTTCTTTACTTTAAATAGAAAAACATAGTGTTTCCTTTCATACCAAATATCTTTAATTTTAGAATCGACCTTCGTTATTA
Organism: Phalaenopsis hybrid cultivar; assembly: GCA_002079205.1. Taxonomy (NCBI): domain Eukaryota; kingdom Viridiplantae; phylum Streptophyta; class Magnoliopsida; order Asparagales; family Orchidaceae; genus Phalaenopsis; species Phalaenopsis hybrid cultivar. The sequence goes on from JXCR01132341.1 coordinate 2,212, forward strand.
AAAATTTTTACCTAAATTTATCATAATATTTATTAACATAAATATAGTCATTTAAAGTTAAACTCTAATATCCAAGGTTAATTTAAATTAATTTTAAAAATATAGTTAATTTAAGATAAATAAAATTTTGTTTACTTCTTTTTAAAAGAAAAATTTCTTTCCTCAAAAGTAGAATTTTTAAATATTTTACACTTAATTCCATAAAATGTAGCAGGAAGAAAAAGTAAAAGTTGAATTTACCAACTACTACAACATTTTATCAAATTCATATATGTGTATAATCAGGATAGAATGACTGCAGGAGAAAGTAAATCTAGCCTAAAACATGCTTGTGATAATATTAAACTAAAAGGAAGTATAATAACTTTAAAATTTATTTTTCTTCCTACCCCCAAACTTGATTTTAAATATATATATCATTCAATACAGAAAATATAAGCAGGAAGAAAAATAGTTTTGAAATTCTATTTATCACAAACATCTACAAGTATTCATCAAGACAGAACAATATGCAATAGAAAGTAAGTATAAACTAAAACATGCTCGAAAAAATGGAAAGAAAGGTCTAACAACCAGATAATGTATCGACATATGAATAAGTATATTTATGTGCTCTTCAAATCCTTATATTATTGTAATCCAAACACAAACACACATAATAAATGAGGTCAATTCTTCCTTTAACTTATTGCATCTCACTAACTTACTTTCAATTTCTAACGGAATCTTTACACAAATATATTAAGTACTTATAAATGATTTTATAGATTCTAATCCCAAAGATAAGATTATCCCTGCTACATTGGGTCGCGAAAACCAACCTCAGGTGTCAACATATCCCATTAATTAAGCACCTCTAACAGTTATAAGGATAGTGTAAAATCATCAACATGTTACTTATCGAATAGGTTAGCTACTCATATCAAATGAAAACAAAGTCAGAGAAAAAAAGTAACAAAATTGAGATGGAATTGCCCCTGTTAAATTTAATGATGTCTCTTGTAAAACTTAAATCCGAGCGAGATCTGAGTCGTAGTGAACTCTTCAATCTAAATACTACAATAGAATATATAAGTCTAGCCATAATAAGAAGTTAAGGAATCATATTCCTCATGACACAAAAATCTAACCAAACCACTAACAATCCAAGAATTCACTAATCATCAATCAAACTGATCAATCCATGCTTTGTCTAGCCATAATAAGAAGTTAAGGAATCATCTTCCTCATGACACAAAAATCTAACCAAACCACTAACAATCCAAGAATTCACTAATCATCTATCAAACTGATCAATCCACACTAAAGCAAACATAATACAACACTAACAATCATAACTCTCAAGCACACTAAATCAAACCACACTAATAAATATGAGTTGCCTCCCACAAAGCCCTTTGTTTTACGTCGTCAGCCCGACAAATGATTTCACCTGGATCAAAATTCTATGTAAGTAATCCTTGATCAATCACCCAATCTTTTTCAGATACAGGGATAACTACAAAGTCCTCAAATTAAAATTTTTCATCAGCTCTTCTTTTTCAGATTGATTCATATCCTTGTTCCTCATATTTCTTTCTAGATCCAATATTTTTCTAGTGGTTTTCTCAATTTTTATATTAATATCATCCTTAAATTTTATAAGAAATGGATTTTTATAAGATACTTCATGATCTCCCAATTTTTGGATTGGATTCTCTTTAAATAACTCAAATTCTGGACAAATTTTTCCAGGTTACTCTTTTGTTCAAGGTTATCTCAAAGTTCTTTTGAAATATATCATCGAATTCTCTTTTGTATATTAGTTCAATAATTTTATATTGATCATCATTCATCTCCTTAGGGTTTATCTCAGGGTCACTAGGTAAAATCTCTGGGGGGTAACCGTTAATTGCATTAAGAATCTGCCCCTGTTGGTTTTCTATATCCTTTATTGTGACCTCTTAATTTTCCAGCTCACTCTTCATTTGAATCACATCCTCTTCTAACATTAATTCCTTCTCTTCATCCAGTGGGTTGGAGTTAAATTGAGGAGGATTATTAATTGAGTTAATAATCTGCCCTAGTTGGTTTTCCATATTCTTTATTGCAGTCCCTTAACACTCCAGCTCACTCTCCATTTGAATAACAACATCTTCTAATAAATCCTTCTCTTCATTCCAGGGGTTGAAGTTAAAATTATGAGGAAAAAAAGTTCATCATTAAAATCACTCTGACTATTCCAATTACATGTCTGATTAAATTGATTATCTTCCCAAAATTGGTTTTCTCCTCCAAAATTATTATTCACTTAAAATTCAAATGATTTTCTCAACCTGGATTGTAATAATTAGAATAAGAATTATGTATCTCATAACCAATTTCAATCCATTGTCCAAATCAATTTTCTTTAATAATTAAGGTTCCTTGAGGATATCTTTCTATGTATTGATCTAACTTCCTTTCAATATTTGCAACATGAGAAATTGAAATTGTAACCATATCTTCTTGAAAATTTGTCACTTTCTTGGGTTTTACTCTTTCAAAGCTACTAACATTATAATCCAAATCTAAAATTCATTATATCGTTGATTCGCCATTTCTATATTAAATTCATGAAGTCTTTTCAAATCTCTCCCAAAAGTTTTCTTTAAATCTGACTTGTAAAATTCAAGCTCTGCAGCTCCTGAACTATGTATATAAATCTAAAGACTTAACTAATAGGATAAATATGAATTTTATTTAAAATAAGCACATAATAATTAAACACACTATAAAATAATACTATAAATTCCGAATATAAATCTTACATGTTTAACTAAAATTCTCCAAAATTTCTTACGAAGCTTCCCCGACAACGACGCCAAAAACTTGATGCGCCTCTGGTGTGTTCTATTTTTCTACGTTTTTTATGTCAATTTAAATCCACGGTAACAGTGCCAAAAACTTGACCCCTCCCAAACTTACGCAGTAATTTAGCTTCAAAAAATATGACCAAAACCATGACCCAATTTATATTATGTATTTAATGTACAAAATCAAAATGTTATATAAAATATATAAAGTAGTTCACACACTATGAGTTCTACGCAAGTGCACGTATCGCTTCAAGTAATATAAGACTTTCTTTAAATAACCCAGTATCGATCTCACAAAGAAGCGCAATAAGAAATCCCTTAGGTTAATTTTATTATATTACTATCAAGTCTTAGTTTGGAAGATGAAAATTTTTATAATTATAACATAAACCACAATATTCAAACTATAAAAATTAAAGTAAGAAAGATAAGTTAAAATGAGTTTAATGAATGATAACACAAATTTAACTAAAAAAACTAAGTTTACTAAATTAATTTCTAAACTTCAAAGTTAAATTTACTAAGACTAAATAAAGTTTTGTGCGAAAGATTCAAATTTAATAAATCATCCTTCCCCTTTACAATAAGTATATGGATTGTGAAAATGTTAAAATCATTTAATATATATATTTAATATATATATATATATATATTTATATATATATAAAATTTTGTGCCAAATAAAAGCAATCTATTCTTTAAACTCTTCCAAGTGCATAAAGAACATTGATTAATTCAGAGTTTGATCCCTAATTTCGTGGCTAGGCTGAGAGGATACCTGCTGCCACTCTAGAGCTCTCAGTACTCCCTCGCCTGAGGGCTAACAATCTCGCATTAGTTTTCAATCAACTGGATCAAATTAAGGATTTTAATCTATCACCTTAAAATCTCCAATTCTGCATCTAACAAAGTATATTTCTTTATTTATTTGCACTCAACCCCATTGATGCATCCTCTCCCATGGAATCAAATGTGACTCTCACCATGTTGTAGAAATCATAGCCCTTTTGGATCTTATATTTCTCAATAAATTTTAACATTTCAATTGACCAAATCGAAAAGTAAATTAAGATCAGAGTTCAATTCATCACAAATTCTTGACATTTAAAACCGTATAAAACAAAATCAATTCTTCACAAAACCATATCTCAGAGTAGGGAGAAAGATAAAGAAGACTATTCAGAATTCATGAGAAAGATAAGACAAAACACTTTTATATAAAAACAAGTTTACAAAATAATGAAAAAAAAACACAACTTATCTCACACTTCTTCCCAAGCAATTCTTTAGCAGTTCCCTTTAAGCACTTTCTCTCTTTACAATCACACTCAATTCTCTCCTACAAATGTAATAAAGAAGAAATCTCTCACTTTCACTCTCCTCTTACAACCCTAAAAGAAAATCCTTTCTTCTCCAAAGGCTTCCTCTTACTCTCACACCACACACACACACACATCTTTTTGGTCTAGACTTCCCTCTCTTTTATTAGAGGTTGTCTCCCTCCAAAAAGAATTTAAAATTTCCTCCAAAATTCTCTCCAAAAGTCAAACTTTTTGAATTCCAAAAGACATGTCCATTAATTCAAGAGACATATTCATTCATTAAAGAGCCTTATAGTGTCTAGAGCATTGAATCACTCCATGATGCGTTTGAATCATTTGGAGTCTTTAAAATCCGTTCTAAATTCGTCCCGAACTGCCTTAATCTGTCTTATATCGTCTCAGGCCCCTCAGGCGCCAATCCTATGGATTCTGGCGCCTCAGGCGCCTCTATGTAGCAACTCCATCATTTTGCTTCGTTTGACTCCGTTTCAGCCCCATTTCGCCCCGTTTCAGTTGAGTTTCGCTCCTAACAGATATACTTACAAAATAAACATGTAAAAACTTTTCTTTAAAGTATAATTTCATTCCAAAACATGTGAGAAATGTAAAGTAGATTAAACATAGAAAGACATATCGAAATGTGTCAATTCATAATTTTCTTTCTTGCACGTTTTTACTCCAAATTGCACCATTTTTGCTTCAATTTCTTCAAAAGTTCATTTCTTGTATCTGAAACTAAAAATATACAAAATGTTTTCCTTTAAAGTGTAATATCATTAAAAAATCATTATAATTGAGCATAAAATATATATGAAAAAGTAGATAATTTTTAAATGTTTCAAGATACAGTGAAGTTGTCTCAGACTGAATATGTTGAGAAAATTCTGCCTAAGTTTAATATGAGTGAGACAAAACCAATTTGCACCTCCATTGGTAGTCATTTCAAGCTATCTAAGGAACTTTTGCCTAAATCTAAAGTTAAGCAAGCACAAATGAAAAGAACTCCATATGTTCAACAGTTAGAAGTTTGATTTATGCAATGATATGTACAAGAACAAATATTATACTTATAGTGAGAGTGGTCATCAGTTATATGAGTAATCAAGGGAAACATCATTAGGAGACAGTGAAGTGGATTTTTTAGATACTTGAGACGGCCGATCAATAAGACACTTTGTTTTGGAGGTACATAAATTAATCTACAGGGATATGTAGATTCGTTTGGCAAGAGATATTGATGATAGAAGAAGTACAACAGAATATGTCTTCAATTTGGAGAATGAGTTTCTAGGCTACAGAAGATTGCTGTACTTTTAACTATAGAAGTCAAATACAATGCTACTTAGGCTATCAAGAAAATGATTTTGTTGTAGAGCTTTATTACAAATTTGGGCGAGGAGCGAGAGACTGAAACACTTTATAGTGACAATTTGGGCGTTATTCATCTAGCTAAGAATATAATTTTTTATGTTAGGATGAAACAATTTAGCTGTGGTATCATATTTTTCATTTTTCCCTAAAAGATGTTCAATTATATTTAGAGAAGATACAACTTTTAATCTTGTAGATATGTTGATTAAGGTAGTTACAATGGAGAAACCGAAACTATACTTGGATTTAATTGGAGTTTAGGAAGATTGAGACTAGGGGTGAGCCACACTACTGTACACAACTCTGAAGATGATACAAGTTTAGAGAATAGGTGGTTACAAATTAGTTTTCGATTGAGAGATTGTTATGTGTGGAGCCTAATTTGGATGGAGAAGTACCTAGGAACAGTGAAACGGTCAACCCAGGCTGAGCCACTTCCCCTAGGAAACGACCAATCCAATGCTAAAGTAGGTGCCCCAATGTCAGTGGGCGTCTAGACACCAAAACGTCTAGGCGCCTTGGTATCTTGCTAATTGTTCATAGGCGGAAGTTCGTCGCTAGTAAAAACACTTAGGTTCCCAGAAGACTCTTTTGTAGCATTCGAGAATAGAGCACTTGGAGACTCAACACCTAGGGGTGGCACCTAGGTGCTTGTAACCGATTTCTTATGCTCAAGACTTTAAGTTTTGTGCTTTTTGTTGCAAGAAGTGCGTGCGAATAATGTGAAGCGATGCTGCGAGTTGGTGTTGGGTTTCTGTGAGTTCTCTTATGCGAAAGTGAAATGTGAGGACTGTTTGTGAATTCTAAGAGAGTAGACAGGCTTGAGTGTCATTTAATCTATACAATTCTCATAATTTTATAGTGAATTTCTTAGCGTGGTGTGACTCCATGATTTTTTCTCATTCTCTGGGTTTTTCACGTTAGATATCGGCGTTCTTTGCATGTTATTTTTTCTTGAGTTTTTTCTTTTTGTTTCCGTTTAAGTATTTTATTTAAGATCTCTCGAATCGGTGTTCCATATTTATCTTATCCCCAAAATACTATTCAAGTGTTCAACCTTTGAGCTACCATCCACCATCTTTATATTGAATAATCTTTCACTAGAAAAATTTTATTTAAAATCGAAGACTTCTCATGCATTCTTGTTAGTATAGGCTTGAGATAAAAAAATAGTCTCCTCATTCACAATTTGAAAGCAACAGATAAGAAAAGTGAAAGTCGGATCAAATCTAGAGATGTTTGATCAAGGACTTTCCATCCTTCCAGAGTCATCGATTTTGGCTTCTTGGTTATGTCATCCTGTGACAAATACAATTTTTTTTGATATAACATATCTTCAATTTGCATTTTCCAGAAAGCAAAGTTTAAATAATTGAGCCTCTCAATATTGTACCCCGCTTTTTAGACAATTACTCCTACTCAAATTAAAGATTTTCAGAAGCCCCGCTCCGAAACCACTCATTGTGAGGGATTTTGCGGGAACCAATTCAAGAAATCCGAACCAAAATGTTGAACAGAAGCATACCAAACCAGAAAACTTAGAAAACACAAAAACATTAGGTTTTAACGAGGAAAGACTCGAGAATGGGAAAAAATCACATAGCTACACCACATCAAGAAATCCACTATAAAAAAATGAGGAGAATTATACAAATTACATCATGCTTAAGCCTCTCCACACCTTTGGAACTCAAGTACATTCATTCTCCTCTTCCATACAAGAGAACAATAGAAATCCAACACAACACACACAAAATCCTGTAGCGAAGCCAAAACTTAAAAGCCTCAAACCTTTGAATTCAGTTTGACTTAAAGCCTCGAACTGTTGAATTCAGTTTGTGGCACCCCGACACTCCACTGGGAGTAGGGGCACTGATCTCTAGGCACAAAAATTGTCGAACACTCGATTTTTGGGAACTATGCTGGGCATCCCCCCGTGCTTTGCATTATCAAACGCTCTGTTCTAGGACATGTACCGGGCATAGTGGCGATCCTCTTGGGCATCGGGAGCCTAAATAGGGGGTCACCCTCCAGTACCCCCGAGCAAACTCACCGTCAAGCTTGATTGACTAGATTGAGAGCTTTGAGTGAACAGTTGATTATCGCAATCAACTCCTCTTCTTAACAATATTTGAATATAGAAAGTGGGAACAGTAGGGAAGGGCACAACAAGGAGACTCACCGGGGAATGAGAATGTTGACGATGAAGCTAAGCTGGTCAATCAGTCCCAGAGCAAGTAAAAGTCAAGTGTAGGGTAGGGGGACGAGAAGCCTATAGAGAGAGTCTAGAGTACGTCGCAATAAAGGAAAGCAATAAGACAGTTTGCTCTGACCGCTTGTGCATTGTAGTAACAACTAGAAAGTCGTCCTAGTTCCCACGTGAAACTATAGGTCTAGGGTAGGAGGCTTTTAAATGACTAACACTCGATAGAAACGAAACTGAGACTCTCGGATTCTTCTAGCGCCTTTTGTTCTTGAATAAGAAAACTCTAGCCTTTTGGATGAGAAGGCATGCCTATCCATGAGCTAGGAACCTAACCTCAACGCTAATTGCATACTCGCCTTCCATTCCAAAGAAGGGTGGCCTCGCCTTGGAAGGCTACTACCCAGTTAGAACACTCCCGTAGCGTAGCTCATAGGTAGAAAAAAACTATCCATTCTGAACAAAACAACCTTCATTGAACTCTCCAGACGTAACACTGAGAAAAAAAAAGCTGAACAAAAAGCAAAACAAAAAGAAAGAGGACAAGAAAGAAGTGAGAGAATCATCGGTGAAAAGTGAATGTCCAGACGATGTCGGCACAAAGTCAAAACAGATTCTTTGAAACTTATGCGAGAAAGAAAAGAACACCTCGCGTATGCTTTTCAACCTTTATACATATTGATTGAGTTTGGGGCGATATGAAGAAGAAAAAGATTCCGGAAAGACAGAAGATTGTCCCAGATTCATCATAAAAAGAGCACCCATCGTACTGAGAACTAAGATATCATCAGGTTCCGGTTCGACTGAAAATGGACCAAATTGATTTTTTTCACACAAAAGGAGTCGGCGCTTTTCACGGTAAGTTATAAGCTAATGAATTAGATCATAGGATTGGTTGAGATTAGAAAAACTGAAAGCCACCTATGGGAATGATGTGGTGTTCGGCCCGACAAATGGAAAGGTTCCTAATTTTCAGTGAACCAATCCCCCTCGCTCGATGAAAGTAGCAGATTAAGGGAACTCAGACTCCAAATAAGAAGGAACTGGTCGGGATGGAACTTTTCTAGCTTAGGCCCTGGACCTCTAGAATCATGATTTGAGCTTGAACCCGCTCGAAAGGAAAGCAGAAAGAACTCGATGAAATGAAATTTTTTCTTAGTCTTCTTTTCTATGGCTGAATATGGCTGAGAACTGACTGAAAAGACTGAAAATCAGAGGGTTGGTTAGTACGATGACTTTCAAGTAGTGTAGTCGTCCCCCCTAACATTGAAGGCTCACACTCTGTTCAGTGCCTCTCTGGTATTGGGAGAACTTCAGCCCCTCACCCTCAGCTCGCTTGGATCGTATCGTGGGGAGCTTACTTCACTTCGTTTTCTTAAGGAAGTAACTTGACAGGAGAAAAAGCACAGCACCGCCACCTTAAACAAGGGCCGCAGGCAAAAGGGAAATTCACCGTTTGCCCGAGAAGAGAAAGAGAAAAAAACAACTCGGACAAGAAACCAGCACCAAAGAAGCGTATCACGGGAGCGCGAGGACAGAAAAGGGACGCCGGTTGCAAGGGCGAGAACCCGAATGAACGCTAGATAGCATCAAAATTTTGGTCAAATCACAACCTTACCAGAACCAGAGAGGGGCCTCAGAGGAGGCTGAAAAAGGAAAGGTTGCGAAGCAAATATATGTCTATTTATGAGAAAAGGATCGGAACGGAAAGAAATTCGTAAATAAGAAAAACGAGTACAGAAGAGAGCGCGGAATCGGCTGAACATCTCGCTTGATAGCGAATTTCATTGTGATGTTCACCGACTATGTCACGACTGTTGTTCGGCGTTCACTCTTCGCTTCGTATCCAAGCTTTCTTGAGCTAGAAAAATATTTTTTCTACGAGATTTCCTGTTGAAATGAAAAGTTCTTTTCTATATGTCTCTTTTTCTATCTATTTGAGAATTAGCAGCCGATGTTGCGAAAAAAACTATGGACTAGAATCTAGTAGATCAGAATTAGCATCTCAAAGAAAAAGCTATTGACCGAACGAACCGGATATTGACATACCAAGTCAAAGAAATTGCGTCTGACAGTCGTCAAAAGTGAAAGTGGCCTTATCGACCACCGATGCTGGAACAAGCTTTGGCTGGGGAGCAGCCCATAAGCCCTATCTCTAGGACCGTGGGTAGCGCACCTATCTGGCTCAGCTAGTAGACCAATCGGAGCTCGGCTGGGGTTGCCGAAACGGATGGATACATAGGTCGGCTCCAACTCACCGCCTGAGTGCGGCATCGGGAAGAAAAGAATGGATTGCAGATAGGCACCCACTCGAACGTCTGAAGGGGCTAGGCTTTTAGGTTTAGGTAGGCATTTCACCGATCTTCCGATGACCTTGAATCAAGCCCTCACTCTACAGGTCAAGCGGACGACTCAACCGAAGAGCAAGCTGGGTCTGACAGTTCCACCAACTACAGATGAAGAGGTAGATGCTCTCAAGGCTCAGAAGTCACGCTAGCTATATGCTTCACACATGGATTCTTCGTTCACTTCCCTTTCTAAATGACAGGCCGCTCTTTCATTGTATGATTTTTTGGTTTGATGAAGACACTCTCTCTTATGTATCTACTGATTGTATTTTTGCCTCTGCTCGGTAGTTCTGTAGCCGGTTTTTTCGGACGTTTTCTAGGATCAGAAGGAACCGCTCTAATAACCACCACGTGCGTTTCATTTTCTTCGATCTTCTCTTTTCTTGCTTTTTATGAAGTCGCACCGGGAGCTAGTGCTTGCTATCTCAGAATAGCTCCATGGATCTCATCGGAAATGTTTGATGCTTCTTGGGGCTTCTTTGGCGACCGTGAAGTCACCGGATGAATTGCCGAGTAGATAGATAAGATCCGGACGCTGCAGTTGCTCCGCGGCGATACGGACTCGACTCGCTCCTACCCAGTCAAAAAAAAAGCATGTCGGGAATCGAGGGGGGACATACTGGACGTCACAACTCCCGTCGGTTG
>JXCR01132349.1:0-31780 GCA_002079205.1 Phalaenopsis hybrid cultivar
GTGAATTATTATTAGATAAAAATTTGTGTTTAAAAATACTAAAAAATTTTGGAGTAAATTGAAAGGAAATTGAAAATTTGAAAAAAAAGTAAAAAATGAATTTCGGGCCTTCAGCGCCAACAGTGCCTCCGACCCGAGAGCAGTTTTTAACTCCTTAAATTCGAGATTTTCACCGTAAGCCACCATTTTTACCCCTTAGTCACCTTAAACCTCCAATTTTTACACCTAGGGATGGATTTTGGGTGGATTTGAGGCAATTTAGAGGCAAATGAACTTTGGATTTCATCTTCTCTAGGTAAGAGCTGCACTTTAAACTAATTCTTTTTTTATTTTCACCAAGGATTTATCTAAAGTTGCCTAGATCAAAATATTTTGCAATTTTTTGAAAAATTTTGAGAAAATCCTTTGGTGAAGAACTCTTACTTAGTGGATTTAGGTGTAAAACATTTGACATTGTGANACGCCGACAGTGCCTCCGACTCGAGAGCAGTTTTTAACTCCTTAAATTCGAGATTTTCACCATAAGCCACCATTTTTACCCACTAGTCACCTTCAACCTCTGATTTTGGGTGGATTTGAGGCAATTTAGAGGCAAATGAACTTCGGATTTCATCTTCTCTAGGTATGAGCTACACTTTAAACTAAAATTTTTTTGATTTCCACAAAGGATTTATCTAAAGTTGCCTAGATAAAAAAATTTTGTAATTTTTTGAGAAATTTTGAGAAAATTCTTTAGTGAAGAACTCTTACTTAGTGGATTTAAGTGTAAAACATTTTACATTGTGATTTTTGGAATTTTGGGAATTTATTTACGTTTTTTACAAATTTTTCTTAGATTTTTTATGGCCCCAAGAACAAGCAAAAGAAAAGTAGATTATGACGAGCAAAAATTTGTCAGCTTCAGGGCTAGTGCTTGATTTAATAGTCTGCTTGAGCATAAAAAAGTAATTCAGGATTGTGATTTTAAAAATCCAGGAGGAGAAGTTGAATGATTAATTATTGCTCAACAGTGGAAAAATTTCAGTTATTTTACTGCAGATGCGATTATTAGAGTAGTTATGGAATTTTATGCTAACTTTCCGAAGGCTTCTGATGATTTTGTTTTTGTTCGTGGAAAAAGAGTANAATGATTAATTATTGCTCGATAGTGGGAAAATTTCAGTTATTTTACTGCTGATGCGATTATTAGTGTAGTTATGGAATTTTATGCTAACTTTCCGAAGGCTTCTGATGATTTTGTTTTTGTTCGTGGAAAAAGAGTAGAGTTTACTCCAAGAAAAATAAATGAGTTTTATTAGTTAGAGGATTTTTATGGATGCCAGTATAAATCATTTTCTGCTACAAATGAGGCCTTAGATGAGGTTATTTCTTTTCTGACTAGTAAAAAAGGAACTTGGAAAGTGAAGAATGGAGTTAAGGTAAAGTTTTCTCTTTCTATGCTTAATGTAGTATCTAAGGCCTGACATTATTTTAGTTTTGGAAAAATGATTCCGACAAACCATCATAGTGAGGTGACCAAGGATAGAGCCATCCTGAACTTCCGTATTCACATGTGATGGACATAAATGTATGCTCTGGGAGAGACCACTGGTGGTTTGGCACACCCCGCTCTTATTTACACACTTTGTAAGAAGGCAGGAGTTGATTTCAGACCAGATGAGGAGAGGATTGAGCCTCAAAGACCTATTGGGCCTGCAAACATGAAGACCTATGAGTCCATGTTTTTTGGAGATATGGAACTAAGACCAAGGATATTCCTTCTACTTCTAGGACCCCTACTTCTAGTGATCGTACTTCTCGTGACCTAGTAACAGAGAACTATTGTACCAGATGATGATTCAACAGGGGGATATTTTGAGGATGGATCATAGGATGCAAAACACAGAAGCCAGGAATGCTCACATAGATGATTTGATTCGGCATAAGTTTGAATATGATGCTGCTTATGATGATGCTTTGGTAAGATAACTGAGGGGCAATCATTTAGTTCAGTTTCTTACTCACCCTGTGTTTACTCCTTATCAACAATAGAAGTTGGATGTAGATGAGGAAGAAGATGATGACTGGTGATCTTTTTAGTAGTTTATATTTGATTGTACTTAGTGATAGTGTTATTTGTTTTTGTTAAATTGTTGAGACTATTTTTAGATTTTGAGACTTTGTTGTTATGTTGTGCTGTAAAACTATAATTTACAAAACTGTTTTCATTTATGGAATTCAATTTAGTTCTGTTGTTAGTTTCAACAATTTATTAAATGTATTGTAATTAACTCATTCTCAGCAGATTCTATATGTATTATGGACTATTTAGTATTTTAACTCTTGTAGCTTTTTTATATTAGCACCTAAAATATTTCGAAATTTATTTTCAAAAATAAGAACCTTCAATGGGTATGTTTTTTCTTTATGTATTTAATGTTTTCTTTTACCCTTTGTTTTTAAGTTCTTTATGCTAAATCTTTTAAAAATTTAAGTTTGGGGGAGAAACAAAAATTATTTTTAACAAGAAGGAACTAAATTGTATTTGTCCTCATTTAATTATATTTTCAAAAATTTTAAAATTAACCTGACCTTTGGTATTAAGGGTTAAATTTAGATAACTGTTTTTATGTTTCTAAATATATAGTCAACTTCAGTAAAAATTTTCAATAATAAAGGTTAATTCTAGAGACTAAGATATTTGGTATGAGAGAATAGGAATATGTTTTTCTATTTTAAGTAAAAAAATTGTATTTTTGACATATTAAAAATCTTAAAAGATTCATATAAAAAGAAAGGAATTAAACTTTACGAAATCTTTAAGCTAATATAAATTTGTTGAGTGAAGAAATGTAAAAATTTTTTAACTTTAAGAAGAGGATAATGAAGTTCAAAATCATTAAAGGCTATCCAGATATAATAATCCTCTCATAAAAAAAAGAAGAAAAGAAAAAGAAAAGAAAAAGGGATTGAAAATGATCCTGAAAAGAAAAAGAAAAAGATGTGGGGAGAAGCTTGAGGAGATGCCTAATTAAAAATTGGCTTCACTTAAATCAACTTAAGGAAGAAGACTTGACCACATTTTCTAAACTTTTATGTGAATGTTAGCTTATTTACTAGTAAAGTCTTATGAAGTTCTTTTTTATATGGATATTCTAAGTAACTTTAATATGAATTTTGTAATTTTTCATGAAAAGAATAGAAGAACAAAAATCTTTGACTTGATTATTGAATATTCTTATATCTTTAGTATTAATTGGAGTTGTTTTGAATTTTTCTGAAGTTATGCTATTATGTTTTGAGGACTAAAGTATGGAAATCTAAAAGTTAAATTCTTTAAGTCATACTTTTATGTAGTAGAGGAGTTAGTTGAGGACATATAACATGTAAGTTTGGGGGATTTTGATACATCAAAAATATATTCATTTTGAGACCCATATTTTATAATCATTTTTTGTGATATTGCACTTTAATGGAAGGTATTTTGATATTTTCTTGCAGGTTGTTGAATTTTAGGGCTTAAAGCAAAAAGAAAGCAAAAAGGATGGAATTTAGAGTCAAAATGAAGTTTTTAAGGAAATACTCAGTGCCGACAGTGCAAATGTAGGTTCAGCCACTGATTCTAGAAGATTCAATGTATTTGGACGCTTTTTGAAGAGATTTTTGAGGCACATATTGGAGAACCAACTTAAGGCACTATATGGGGCCGAAATTCATCAGAAAAAGTGCTCCTTTTTTGCCATTTCTTATTTCCATTCATCCTCCTACATGTCATAAACTTTTCCATCTTCATTCCACCACCATTTTGGAGTCACTTAGTGAGTTTTCTTTAAGAGTTTGGAGTTTTTGTAGTGAGATTGAGTGTGAATATTTCCTTAAGAGTGTTGGAGAAGGGGAAAAGTGAGAGACATCTTCTTCCCGCAATTCCTAGGAAAGGCTACAAGGGATTTGCTTTTCGAAAGAGTTTCAGATAAGTGTTGTTTGTTTATTAAAGTTGTATGAACTTTCTTTTATATATGAAATTTGTATTTTTTGTATCTTTCTCATGAAGTTTGAGTAGTTTCCTTTATCTTTCTCCCTACTCTAAGATATGATGAAATGAACAGATAACATGGATGTGCCAATATTAAAATATAAAATAAATTGTGATGGGTTTTCAACTCCGAACTTAATTTACTTTTCGATCTAGCCAATTGAATTTTTAAAATGTGTTGTGAAACATATGATCCGGGAAATGGAGTATGAGTTTTTAATCTGACCAATTGATTTGTTAAAATATGTTGTGAAACATATGATCCGGGAAATGGAGTATGAGGTTTAACAACAAAGTGAGAATCACATTTAAGTCCATGAAGGAATATTTCGTTCATGGAATTAAGTGCAAATAAAGGTCACATTTGATTTCATGAAGGAGAAATTTGTTTAAGAAATTAAGTGTAAATAAATAGGGAAATATTCTTTTTTGGGTGTAGAATTGGAGAATCTTCATTTGATTTCATGGAGGAGAAATTTGTTCATGGAATTATGTGCAAATAAATAGAGAAATATACTTTGTTGGGTATAGAATTGGAGAATCTTTAGGGTCATAGACTAAAATCCCCAATTCAATCTTAGTGTTTAAAAACTAAAGCGAGAGTTAGCCTTCAGGTGAAGAGAAGTGGGAGCCGGTATTCTCCTAGCCTAGCCATAGATTTAGGGACTAAACTTGAGATTATGCAATGATTTTCAATAACACTGTATCATGGTAGAGAATTAAAACTCCTCCTATTTGGCACAATACATATTATAATCATTTATCTCATCTCATTTCACCAAAACTTCATTATGGTGGGAAAGATGCTTTTTTACATAAGAAATCTTCATTACATAAATATAGTTTAGTAGATTAGTAGTTACTGTTTAAACTTTGTATTTCTGTTTTGCTAATAGTGAAGTAATTTAGTTTTGATAAAATCTCAACATTTGAAATTAGTGACAGTGATTTCATTTTACTTTCTGTAAATTTTCTAGTTAATTTATCATCTCAATTTTAAAACTTCCCCGTGGGATCGATATTTGGGGCTTAAATAGTAACCCATTATTACTTGATAACGATAGGTATATTTACATAGAATCCCATTATTAATTGCTTATACTTATATAAATTTTACACAACTTTACTTTCTCGGGATCAAGTTGTTGGCACCGTTGTCGGGGATTAAAATCTTCAAGTAGTGGTTTCAACTTNACTTCCCCGTGGGATCAATATTTGGGGCTTAAATAGTAAGTCCGTTATTACTTCATAAAGATATGTATATTTGCATAGAATCCCATTATTAATTGCATATACTTATATAAATTTTACACAGCTTTACTTTCTCGGGATCAAGTTGTTGGCACCGTTGTCGGGGATTAAAATCTTCAAGTAGTGGTTTCAACTTCATAAATGCTTACATATAAAAAATATCGGGATCAGATCCCCATTGTGGAAGCTCAATTTTGAGCTCAAATTTCTGCCAAAAACTAGGAAATAACTCTCCACAGCTCGACACTCCACCAAAATCAAATTGCTTGTACACACAACATCCCCACAGTGAAAGAAGACAAAGCCCCATCAAACCCCCCTCATAAAGAGCCTCTACCCTAGACTTTGATCAACACCCAAATTCAGACTTGATCGAATTTGGGTCTAGGCCTTTCACCAAAGCAAGAGGCTCAATCCCTAGCCTCCTTGGACCTCTATGAAAGTGTCGAGCTTCTCTGATTGAAGCTTCCCTTCTCAGAGCAATGGTATTGAATTTCCCTTCTTCTCAAGCCTATTTTGACTCTCCATGTGATTAGGATTAACTTAATGGCATGATTACCGTATAGATATGTTCTTCTCACTTAGATAAATCTACAGGATCAAACCCGAGGTCATTTGGTTGAGAGATGAGTGAGATCTTAAGATTTTAACGTGAACGGTTTATGGGTTTTGGCTATCAAGGATGACGAAGGGGAGCCATTTGATCGAGCATGTATCGGATGGACGGATAGGATCGAGTTGGACAATGCCTTCATATGTGAACCGTGGACCGAGTCAACACCAAGGTGGATGGCGACGCTGAACTAGAGAACGCCGAGTGGAGCTTCAGAGCCTCCTTAAGTTGACGCGGCGCCATGTCACTTACATAGAAAAATAGGGTTTTTCTCTATTTATTTAAATGCCTCTAAGTTTTAAAAATCATATCTTTGCATAGAAAAATCACAAAAAAAAGAAAAATACCCTAGTGCTTAGTGAGTAGAGGAGAACAATGTGAAAATGTTTTGAAGTTTATTTGATGCATATTTTATTTTTAATTAATTAAATACTGTTCTAAATATTTTGATTCTCCATGCATTCAAGTATTTTACCATTGCTTGATAGTTTGGCATATTGTTGCCTCTATCATTGGGGATATTCCCTAATTTTTACAAAGTTAGAGGAGACCGCTAGACAGAGATCCATATTTTTCAAGTTTATGTATATTATTTGCATATATTAATTATAATAATTAGCATATTNGCACACAACATCCCCACAGTGAAAGAAGACAAAGCCCCATCAACCCCCACTTACAGAAAGCCTCTACCTTTGATCCACACCCAAATTCAGCCTTGATCGAATTTGGGTCTAGGCCTTTCACCAAAGTAAGAGGCTCAATCCCTAGCCTTCTTGGACCTCTATGAAAGTGTCGAGCTTCTCTGATTGAAGCTTCCCTTCTCAGAGCAATGGTATTGAATTTCCCCTCTTCTCAAGCCTATTTTGATCTCCATGTGATTAGGGTTAACTTAATGGCATGCTTACCGTATAGATATGTTCTTCTCACTTAGACGAATCTACAGGATCAAACCCGAGGTCATTTGGTTGAGAGATGAGTGAGATCTTAAGCTTTTAATGTGAACGGTCCAAGGGTTTTGGCTATCAAGGATGACGAAGGGGAGCCATTTGATCGAGCATGTATTGGATGGACGGATAGGATCGAGTTGGACAACGCCTTCATATGTGAACCGTGGACCGAGTCAACGCCAAGGTGGATGGCGACGCCGAACCAGAGAACGCCAAGTGGAGCTTCAGAGCTGCCTTAAGTTGACGCGGCGCCGTGTCACTTACATAGAAAAATAGGGTTTTTCTCTATTTATTTAAATGCCTCTAACTTTGAAAAATCATATCTTTGCATAGAAAAATCACAAGAAAAAGAAAAATACCCTAGTGCTTAGTGAGTAGAGGAGAACAATGTGAAAATGTTTTGAAGTTTATTTGATGCATATTTTATTTTTAATTAATTAAATACTGTTCTAAATATTTTGATTCTCCATGCATTCAAGTATTTTACCATGGCTTGATAGTTTGACATATTGTTGCCTCTATCATTGGGGATATTCCCTGATTTTTGCAAAGTCAGAGGAGACCCCTAGACAGAGATCCATATTTTTCAAGTTTATGTATATTATTTGCATATATTAATTATAATAATTAGCATATTGCTTAAAAAAATCCAAGAAAATTTTGATAGGTTCACTATGACCAGAGAACCCTAGGAGAAATTTGTCATGAGTCAAGTCATTAAGAACACACCTAATTTTCATAAAACCCTAAGATACAAATAAAATTAATTTGGGAAAAATAAATATCTAAATGACTTGATTTTCATTATCCACTGTAATTTAAAGTTCATAGGACTCGCCATAAAAATTTTAAAACATTTGGAGTTCATTTGGCAACCTAATTTGATTTTCTAAGTTAAATAACATTTTTGACATTAAAATAATTTTTAATAATTAAAATACAACTCAAAAAATTATTAAATTAGATTTGGGAGTTATTTATGATTAGAGCAATTTTCTAAAAATAAAATTGTAATAAAAATAAAAATTTCATTTTTAAGCATATTTTAAAAATTTAAATAATTAAAAAATAATAAAAATCATAAAATTAATAAAATTCATGGAAGTATTATAAATTGTTTCCTAAGAATTTAGGAGCAATTGAAATATTTTTTTCTAATTTTCTAAGTGAACATATTGATTTTTTAAAGGCTTAAAATGTTTTTTCTTAATTTTTCATTTAAATAATTCTAATAATTCAAAGAAAAATCATAAAATGTAAATTTTTTTCTCTGAGTTCTTTGACCTCAGAGAGATTTAATAAAAATGAAAAACTTAATTTTCGGCGTTTGAAATATTTTATAATTAATTAATACTCCAAAATTTAAAATTCTTCCAATAATTTAAATAAAACTCAAAAAATCATGAAATTTTGTCCAAGTGGTTTTTTGGTCTAATTCTACCTTCAGTAAAAAATTTCAAGTGATTAGGCTTTTCCTTGATCAAGTTATTAAATTTTCTTTGAAAAATCCTATTTTTGCATATAAATAATCATGTAAATTAAATTAAATTTTGAAAAATCACATTTTCTCCTCTGATGTCTTAATTGACTCATGAGTGAGGTGGGATAAAATTCCAAAGTCATTTGAATTAAATTTGATGAATTATGAAGTGATAAAGCCTTAGGGGCAAAAGTGTAATTTTGGAAATTTAGCCCTAATCAACATTTAGGCTCAATTCAAGAGGGTAAGATGGGCAAACTTTGATCTTAATTAACATGTTCAGATGATTGAAATATAAGAAATTAATTGGTAGAAACAAATTTCATTTTTCTTAATTAAAGGATAAATTTATATTTTCCTAAATAATTCTCATTTGGAATTCTACTAAATTAAATGATCCTAGACGGGTATGATTTTGGATGTTAATAAATCACTAATTTAATACCCCTATTTGGTGTTCAAATGACATTCAAATATTTTGATGATGAATTATTACCACTTAAAATTCAATTTCTTTCAAAAATTAATAATATGTCCACCAAGGTCCTAAGGACTTAGCAGTGACATAAGCTAAATCAAATTTAGTTGAAGGAGGATTAGAAAAGTGAATGTAACTAGAAATTGAACACCTTTAAAATACTACAAGCCCAAGTTAAAGTTAAAATTGGTTAAGTGTCTTAATATCATTAACTTGCCCCTTTTAAGGGTTTTCACCCACATAATTCTCAGATTAAATGACAAAGACAATCACCTTACTCCTAGGGATAATTGAAACATCGATGTTCGTTGAACATTAGAGGAATTTATAGGATGAATTATTAAGTAATATAATAATTTTAAATGAGCTCGAGACTTTTCACATGACAGTGAGAGAGATGCATGTACCTGCTTCTTCCTCCTAACCTTTTGGATACCTCGGAGGTCTACCAAACTTAGTATGTTTTGCTTAATGAAATCTTCCTCAAATGAATTAATAGCGTCTCACCAAGATATGATTTAGGATTTGGTAGATCACCAGAACCTTATCTTCCCACTCTACATAAAATGCTTTTGATATATAAATGCTCTCACATGTATTTTGAGTTTCGGTTGAAGATGACGGGAAGACCATCCAGGTACATTTTTTTTGTGATTTACTTACCTGCATTTTTTTCCATACTTTACTTTTTAGTACGTTACTGTACTCACTCACCTGCATGTATGAACAAAAACACAAACTTGCATGCTAAACAATGATGTCACCCTGTATGAAAATCAAAACAGTTAGGATAGCCGCATAACCAAAACCAAAACTAAAATCAACCAAGATAAAATTCACCACTACAACATTCAAAATATAATACAACTCAAAATTTAATCAAAACATCAAAAAAAAATAATTACAACTTAATTAAGACGTCTCTATTGGATGATCAAGAATCCCTCAGAGAAGGTAACCTACGGTTGCTAACGAGGCTTCCCACAGTCTAAATGAAATAATGGAACTCATTAAGTTAATTTTAGTAAATTCATTTAGATTAAGTGAATCCAATAGAAAATAGTGGTACCGGAACGAGGGAACTGTAGGTCCTAACCGGTGTCACTCTAATCAACTTTAATATGCACCATAACATTTAAATAATTACAACCATAGGGACATCTGATTTGACATCATAACTTAACACACTAGAAAATTTGAACTCACTACGACAAGGAGCTTGGACCTAACACTATGGGCAGTACGACCATCTTCAACAATAAAAGGAAGTACAATAACATATCCTTCTTTAGAATTAAATAACCAAGCCATAGGACTTCGAGGTAGTTTACTTATGCAACGTAAATTCTCACNATCACTGTGACCAGAGAACCCTAGGAGAATTTGTCACGAGTCAAGTCATTAAGAACACACATAATTTTCATAAAACCCTAAGATACAAAGAAAATTAATTTGGGAAAAATAAATATCTAAATGACTTGATTTTGATTATCCACTGTAATTTAAAGTTCATAGGACTCGCCATAAAAATTTCAAAACATTTGGAGTTCATTTGGCAACCTAATTTGATTTTCTAAGTTAAATAGCATTTTTGACATTAAAATAATTTTTAATAATTAAAATACAACTCAAAAAATTATAAAATTGGTTTTGGGAGTTATCTATGATTAGAGAAATTTTTTAAAAATAAAATTGTAATAAAAATAAAAATTTCATTTTTAAGCATATTTTAAATATTTAAATAATTAAAAAATAATAAAAATCACAAAATTAATAAAATTCATGGAAATATTATAAATTGTTTCCTAAGTACTTAGGAGCAATTGAAATATTTTTTCTAATTTTCTAAGTGAACATATTGATTTTTAAAGCTTAAAATGATTTTTTAAAGGCTTAAAATGTTTTTTCTTAATTTTTCATTTAAATAATTCTAATAATTCAAAGAAAAATCATAAAATGTCAAATTTGTTTCTCTGAGTTCTTTGACCTCAGAGAGATTTAATAAAATGAAAAACTTAATTTTCCGCGTTTGAAATATTTTATAATTAATTAATTCTCCAAAATTTAAAATACTTCCAATAATTTAAATAAAACTCAAAAAATCATGAAATTTGGTCCAAGTGGTTTTTTGGTCTAATTCTACCTTCAGTAAAAATTTTAAGTGATTAGGCTTTTCCTTGATCAAGTTATTAAATTTTCTTTGAAAAATCCTATTTTTGCATATAAATAATCATGTAGATTAAATTAAATTTTGAAATATCACATTTTCTTCTTTGATGCCTTAATTGACTCATGAGTGAGGTGGGATAAAAATTCTAAAGTCATTTGAATTAAATTTTATGAATTATGAAGTGATAAAGCCTTAGGGGCAAAAGTGTAATTTTGGAAATTTAGCCCTAATAAACATTTAGGCTCAATTCAAGAGGGTAAGATGGGCAAACTTTGATCTTAATTAACATGTTCAGATGATTTAAATATTAGGAATTAATTGGTAGAAACCAATTTCATTTTTCTTAATTAAAGGACAAATTTACATTTTCCTAAATAATTCTCATTTGGAAGTCTACTAAATTAAATGATCCTAGACTTAGGGGTATGATTTTGGATGTTAATAAATCACTAATTTAATACCCCTATTTGGTGTTCATATGACATTCAAATATTTTGATGATGAATTATTACCACTTAAAATTTAATTTCTTTCAAAAATTAATCATATGTCCACCAAGGTCCTAAGGGCTTAGTAGTGACATAAGCTAAATCAAATTTAGTTGAAGGAGGATTAGAAAAGTGAATGTAACTAGAAATTGAACACCTTTAAAATACTACAAGCCCAAGTTAAAGTTAAAATTGGTGAAGTGTCTTAATATCATTAACTTTGCCCTTTTAAGGGTTTTCACCCACATAATTCCCAGATTAATTGACAAATGACAATCACCCTACTCTTAAGGATAATTGAAACATCGATGTTTGCTGAACATTAGAGGTATTTATTGGATGAATTATTAAGTAATATAATAATTTTAAATGAGCTCGAGACTTTTCACAAGACAGTGAGAGAGATGCATGTACCTGCTTCTTCCTCCTAACCTTTTGGATACCTCGGAGGTCTACCAAACTTAGTATGTTTTGCTTAATTAAATCTTCCTCAAATAAATTAATAGGGTCTCACAAAGATATTATTTAGGATTTGGTAGATCAACAGAACCTTATCTTCCCACTCTACATAAAATGCTTTTGATATATAAATGCTCTCACATGTATTTTGAGTTTCGGTTGAAGATGACGGGAAGACCATCCAGGTACATTTTTATTGTGATTTACTTACCTGCATTTTTTTGATACTTTACTTTTCAATATGTTATTGTACTCACTCACCTGCATGCATGAACAAAAACACAAACTTGCATGCTAAACAATGATGTCACCCTGTATGAAAATCAAAACTGTTAGGATAGCCGCAAAACCAAAACCAAAACTAAAATCAATCAAGATAAAATTCACCACTACAACATTCAAAATATAAGACAACTCAAAATTTAATCTAAACGTCACAAAAAAATAATTACAACTTAATTAAGACGTCTCTATTGGATGATCGAGAATCCCTCAGAGAAGGTAACCTATGGTTGCTAACGAGGCTTCCCACAGTCTATATGAAATAATGGAACTCACTAAGTTAATTTTAGTAAAATCATTTAGATTAAGTGAATCCAATAGAAAATAGTGGTACCAAAATGAGGGAACCGTAGGTCCTAACTGGTATCACTCTAATCAACTTTAATATGCACCATAACATTTAAATAACTACAACCATAGGGACATCTGATTTGACATCATAACTTAGCACACTAGAAAATTTGAACTCGCTACGACAAGGAGCTTGGACCTAACACTATGGGTAGCACGACCATCTTCAACAGTAAAAGAAAGTACAACAGCAAATCCTTCTTTAGAATTAAATAACCAAGCCATAGGACTTCGAGGTAGTTTACTTATGCAACGTAAATTCTCACCTTATATTTATGTCTTTGCATAGCTCTACTGTATAATATAAGCCCTAACTCGTCATAGGATTCTGAGGTTGTCGTTCATCACGACCTAAAATCCCCACATCTTCAAAGCTATTTGTGTGATCATTTCACATAAATATAAGCCCTAAATAAATAAAATTGGTAGGATCAGACATTTAAATAATTTCTCCTAAAAACTGAAGCCAAACAATAGGATAGACTGAGAAGTCACCAAGGTTCTCCTCCAGATCTATGACATCCACTAGTTCTTCCTCCTTTGTATACTATAATAAAATATTCCAAATTTGACCCATTCCCATTTCATACCTCTTTGTCCAATTTCGTTGAAAAGTCTTATCCTTTTGAACTCCTTGAAGTTAATATTTCCCGATTTTTATTGAGAGTTTTCTTAGGTGACTTCAATTATCTAAGATGTAATTAATTATAGGGGCTTGCCCTTACAGGAAGCTTGTCCAAACCCAGCTTAAAATAAANTATAGCTCTACTGTACAATATAAGCCCTAACTCGTCTTAGGATTCTGAGGTTGTCGTTCGTCACGACCTAAAATCCCCACATCTTCAAAGCTATTTGTGTGATCATTTCACATAAATTTAAGCCCTAAATAAATAAAATTTGTAGGATGAAACATTTAAATAATTTCTCCCAAAAACTGAAGCCAAACAATAGGATAGACTGAGAAGTCACCAAGGTTCTCCTCTGGATCAATGACATCCCCTAGTTCTTCCTCCTTTGTATACTATAATAAAATATTCCAAATTTGAGCCATTCCCATTTCATACCTCTTTGTCCAATTTTGTTGAAAAGTCTTATCCTTTTGAACTCCTTGAAGATAATATTTCCTGATTTTTATTGAGAGTTTTCTTAGGTGACTTCGATTATCTAAGATGTAATTAATTATAGGGGCTTGCCCTTACAGGAAGCTTGTCCAAACCCAGCTTAAAATAAATCCTATTTAATTTTTCATATTAAATAGGGGAAATTATCGGCAAATAAAATAGTTTCGTAGGCCAATTGAATATCATTTATTTCTTTGTTTATTTGATTGAGCCTCATCCTCAAATCTTGTGTTTATCCTTCAGGATAGATACAGGGTTTGAGGTATAATGCTCTTTCATTTAAACTTTGAAAAATANAATAAATCCTATTTAATTTTTCATATTAAATAGGGGAAATTATCGGCAAATAAAATAGTTTCGTGGACCAATTGAATATCATATATTTCTTTTTTTATTTGATTGAGCCTCATCCTCAAATCTTGTGTTTATCCTTCAGGATAGATATATGGTTTGAGGTATAATGCTGTTTCATTTAAAATTTGAAAAGTATGAGGTTAGTTTGATTTCATATTTTTCTAAAACATATATATATATATATATATATATATATATATATATATATATATATNTTGAAAAGTATGAGGTTAGTTTGATTTCATATTTTTCTAAAACTTATATATATAACTATATATATATGTAAATTAAAATGTCCTTCCTAAGCGGTCCACGAGATTTCAATTCCGGTGGTCGACAGCTTCTAACGAGCAACTCCTCCAACCAAAAATACTGCTGACAATTTACTTTAGATTTGTCTTGCCTATATAAGTTTTGTAGTTTGAATATTGTGTTTGATGTTATAACTATAAGAATTTCAAACTCCCTGTGGGTTCAATACTTTTGACTACATTAGAGCCCATTATTACTTGAGTGATACGTATACTTGCGTTTTTATTATGGGTTCTACAGCTTAAAGATTTTGAAAGCTAAAATTATTTATACTAAATTTATTTTTATTGTGATTGAACTGCATATTTACTATTAGTATTGACCGCCCACCACATCACTTATCTAAAGTATGCATGTTTGGCGAACTCATCTACCTTACCGGTCATTATATCCTCAGATTTAACTACATAATGAGAAGAAAAATTATTGAAAATATTAAAGAATAATAAAAAAGCCTTTAGATGGACATTAGCTAATATTAAAGGAGTATCTCCTTCAATCTTTATACACTATCGATCGTTAAAAGTTGGAAGTTGTCGGTCACCAGAATGGATATCCAGTCGCCATTTTTAAAAAAAATGTTTAATACATATATATAGTTTGGAAAAAGTAATTTTTAATTTTTAAAAAGTACGAGACCAAATTGATCTCATATCTGCAATACATTAAATGATCGAGCACAACATCGCAAGCAGTATGTATTCCTCAATGGATTAATACACTACTTGCTGGTGGTGCTCGATTAAATAAATTGAATAATTTATGACATCCATTTAAGTCTGCAAAAAACCATTTTTTGTTGACCAACAAGTTCCCCTATTTTTAATATGAAGAATTAAATAATGTTTATATTAATTTGGGTTCTTAAAGTTTCCTATAAGAGCAAACCACTATAGTTAATTGCATCTTAGATAACCAAAGTCGCCTCTTGATTTAGATCAGGGAATACTGTCTTCAAGAATTTTAAGGTGTAGGACTTTTCAAGGATCAGACAAAGAGATGTGAGATGGGAGTAGCTCAAATTTGGAACATTTTATTTCAGGATCCAAAGGAAGAAGAACTAGAGGATGTCATGGATCTTGAGGAGAGCCGCGGAAACTTCCTAAACTATCTTATGGTTTGGCTTCAATTTTGAGAGAAAAGTTATTTAAACGTTACATCCTGCAAATTTTATTAATTAGGGCTTACATTTATGCAAAATGGTCGCACAAATAGCCTGGAAGATGTGAGGATTTAAGTAGTGGCGAGCGATAACCTCAGAATCCTAAAATGAGTTAGGGCTTAAATTGTATAGCAGAATTATACAAAGGCTTAAAGATGAGTTGAGGATTTATGTTACACTAGGCGGTCAACCTCAAAATCCTATGGTTTTTTATATAATTCTAAGAAAAGATGTGCTTTTGTAGATCCTCATGTTGTTGTAGAAGGCTGCCCGCAGAGTTAACTCTAAGCTCCTCGATGAAGTAGCAGTCCTAATGCTTAAGGTTTAAAGGTCTAAATGATAAGTTTAAAGTTCAATTGTGGGGGGGGGGTGCTTAAATTTGATTAGAGAGACACCGATTAGGATCACACGGTTCCCTAATTATGGTATCACTGTTTTCTTTTGAATTTACTTAGCTTAAACAAGTTCTTACAGTTATTTAAACCAGGGAGATCTCGTTAACAACCGTGGGTTACCTCCTTCGAGAGACTCCCGTAAATTCAAAACGACGTTTTAAGTTTAGTGACATTTATGGTTACCTTTGAAACAATTTGTTTTATATTTTTGAAAATGTTGATTAATTATTGGAAATAGTTTTGATTATTACAAGTAAAGTAAAGTGCACAATGAAATAATTATAATATTTTGCAATAAAAGTAGATTGCAAAAAGAAAAATGATAGAACTTAAATAACACTGTAAATGTGTAGTTATCATCTTCTCGGCATTACCGCTGAAAGATTAGCTTTTGCAACATGTATATAATTTTGCAGGAAATTTAAATAAATTGCAAGAGTAGATGAAGGTGAAATTTCTGAACCCTTAAATCATGCCTCAATGAGTCCTGAAAGATCTTAATGGATGATTTTCTAGAACAGAAATATAATAAGTTCAATCGTCCTTTAAAATATCCGAGAGATTCTAAAATGTTTGGGACGAAACCTTGAACAACTTTTTAAAATCCCTTGAAATGTTCTAAGTTCATTTTGAACTTATCATATTGCTTTATTAATCATCCAAAGGTTGAATTAAAATTACCCATTACTCAGTGAACCTTGATATTTTAATTATCTGAAAAGTGATAGTCACTTAACATTTCATCTAACAGGTATATGAATGAGGAACCCAAAGGGAAAGTCCAAAGTCATTACGGATTTTAATTCCCGGAGTTAAGTAGGGCCTCAAGTGTTTGAAATTTTTTATCAATTAATTAAGTTCATCTTTTCTAATCCCAATTAAAACAATTCTTACATATTAATTCTAGTTCACTATTAGGCCCCCTTGATTTCAATTTTCAAAGTAAATTTAAGATAATTAATTATTGAAAAGGAATTTCAATTCTCTTTAATATCCGACTTAGTATTTAATCACCAATTGATGGGCCTTAAATGAGTAAATTACTATCTTCATAGTTTAATTCAGTTACTTTAGGATCATCCTATTGAATTGACTTCTAAGTTACTATGATCAGCAAAATTACAATTTTACATTTATCATGAAAAAGTGACAACTTGGTTTCTACCTTTTAACCTATTATGTTTCAATCACCCAAGAGATTTTATTATAATCAATATTACCCATTTACCCTTTGATTAACCCTAAAAATTAATTAAGGTATTAAAATCCAAAATTAACATTTTACCCCTAGGGCTCCCTATCTTATAACTTATCAAATAAAACTCAAGTGACATTGATGTGGTATTTTAGTAATAATAACATTACGCTCTTAAGATTGGGATTCTACGCAAGTATACGTATCATTATCAAATAATCTAATACTTTCTATTTAAGTCCCAAATATTGATCCCACGGGGAAGGTTTAAATTTGAAATGATAAATTAACTAGGAAATTTACAGAAATCAAAGAAATTAATGTCACTAGTTTTGAATGTTTAAGATATTATCAAAGTTAAATTATTACTACTAGTAGAATTTAAAAGCAGGTTTTAAAATTAATATTTACTAAACTATGTTTATGTGATGAAGTTTTCTAATATGAAAAAGCATCTTTCCCACTACAATGAGTTTTTGGTGAAATGAGATGAGATAAATGGTTTAAATATGTATTGTGCCAAATAGAAGCAATTTTAATTCTCTACCTTTTTTCAATGTTATAGAAAATCATTGGCTAATCTTATGTTTAGTCCCTAAATCCATGGCTAGGCTAGGAGAATACTGGCTTCCACTCTAAAGCTCCTACTTCCCTTCCCCTAAAGGCTAACTCTGGCTTTAGTTTTTAAACAATAAGATCGAATTGGAGATTTTTAGTCTGTCACCCGTGAAATCTCCAATTTTGCACCCAACAAAGTATATTTTCCTATTTATTTGCACTTAGTCCCATGAACAAAATACTCCTTCATGGACTTAAATGTGATTCTCACTCTGTTGTAGAACTCATACTCCATTTCTTGGATCATTTATTTCACAACTCATTTTAACAATTCAATTGGTCAGATCAAAAAGTAAATTAAAGGCGGAGTTGAAAAACCATCACAATTTATTTTAAATTTTAACATTAGCACATCCAAATTATCTCTTCATTTCACCGTATCTCATAGTAGGGAGAAAGATAAAGGAAACTACTTAGACTTCATGAGAACGATACAACAAAACACAAATTTCATATCTAAAAGAAAGTTCATACAACAATAATAAACAAACAACACTTATCTGAAACTCTTTCTCAAAGTAAATCCTTTGTAATCTCTCTTAGGAAATTTAGGAAGAAGAAATCTCTCACTTATCTTCCTCTCCAACACTTCTTAGAGAATAATTCACACTTGAACTCACCACAAAAACTCAAAACTATAAAAATAATAACTAACTAATGGTGTGGAATGGCGTGGAATGTAGGCGTGTGAAGAGGAAAACTGAATTGAGTGGAAGAAGTTGAAATGGTGCAAAGGGTAGGGGGGTTTCTAATCAAATTTCAATCCCAAATAGAGCCTAGGTCGGTTCTCCAATAGGGGCATCCAAAAACTCTTCAAAAAACATCCAAGTTAGTTGAATCTTCTAGAAACAAGCTATGCAGCGACACTGACGTCGTCGGCGCCAGATGCCATCTAGTTAATTCCTTCTTCTCTGTCAAATGGTGCCGCCGGTGCTGAATATTATTTTGTATCCTTTCTTAGGTTTTCACCA
Source organism: Phalaenopsis hybrid cultivar (assembly GCA_002079205.1). Lineage (NCBI taxonomy): Eukaryota > Viridiplantae > Streptophyta > Magnoliopsida > Asparagales > Orchidaceae > Phalaenopsis > Phalaenopsis hybrid cultivar. Next base: position 18,663 of record JXCR01132349.1, read on the forward strand.
TCCGACGTCCTTCTGGCGCCGTCAGCATTGAGTAATTCTGCTAAATCTCCAATTTTGCTCCAAATTCCCTCCTTTTTTTCTTCAAGTCCCAAATATCAACAACCTGCAAGAAAACATGAAAAATACCTTCCTTTAAAGTGCAATATTAGCATAAATGGGTATAAAATATAGGTCTAAAAATGCATATAATTTTGGTACAAAAATCCCCCAAATTTAAATGTTACTTGTTCTCAAGTAACTCTTTTAGTACATAAAAATATGACTTATGGTAAAGATTTTAACTTCTAGATTTCCATATCTTAGTTCATTAAATATAATAGCATCACTTAAGAAAAATTCTAAATAACTCTAGTTAACATTAAAGGTATAAAAATATTTATTAGTCAAGTCTAAGATTTTTTTATTCTTTATTATTTTCAAGGAAAATTGCAAATTATTCCTTGTTGACCTCTCTTTTGGTTGAGGTTTAGTTTTTTTGCTTTAGTAGCCTAAGGTCTAGCCATAGGAAGTTCCTATTGACTATTCTTTGAAAAATAGAAAAGGAACCCTCGCCATCAGAAAATCTGAACTCTTCTGTACTCAACTTGAAATTCCACATATTGGTCAAAACCTCCAGCACTTAGTAGGTGGGGTCATTATGGGGGAACTAAAGATGAGTCACCCTTAGGACTGTTGGACCTTAGGGTTGACCCTCTGTGTTGGTCTAGGGCTTAAGGTACCTACTTGCACTCACAATCACTCAAAATCCTAAACTTAAACTTCTAGGCTTTGGTCCCTTGATACTTTTGGGAGACTCATGTAGGTGGTCCCCTAAACCAACTAGCCCTAAGCTAGGGTTTAGCTAAGAACACTACATAGAGGACCAAAAATGGGGTTTCCATTGGTCCATGGCTTATTGATGGTGGTTGGCACTCCAACTCTACCAAGATACCCAACCTAGCCTTTTGCCCCTAAACTCCCCCAAATTACCTAGATACCCTTGGGACCCCAAATTTGGCCAAAATTCCAGAATTTATCCAAAATACCCAAATTAGTTCAAAAATCATTTCAAACACCTTGAAAACACCCAAACTACCCAAAATCACCAAAATTGGCAGAATTACCAAAATACCCGTCCTTAGCCAAAAAACTCCAAATATTCCAAAAAAATCCCAAAAATTCCCAAAACCTCCCAAATATTCCCAATTTTATTTTCCTCAACTACCACATGACCCAATTTGGCCAATTTGACCATCTTTGACCAAATCCCCCAACTTGCCTTTTAAAGACCCATTTTTCCCAAATCTACCTCAAATGTCCACCAATTTGATCCCAATGTCCCCAAATTTCAATCCCAAACTCAAATTCACCCTCAATGTGACCAAAATAAATGAAATCCAAACTCAATTGGCCCATGCTTTGAGCCCAATTTTAATATAGGTCAAACCCCCAATTTTTGGCACATGACCTAATCTCACCAAATTGAACCCAGAGCACACTCAATTGGCCACAATTTATGTTGTAAACTATTCATAATATTTCTAAACATCAAAATTGACCTTGAATTGGCCTTGGTGAACTTCAATTTCACTTAATTTCAACCCAAGCCCAAAAAAGCCCAAAATTGACTATGTCCCCAAATTTCACCAAATTAATTGTCTTAACCCCAAAATTGGCACTCAATTCATGTTGAAAACTCTTCATGGAATTCCTATTGACCATTTTAAATAATCAATTTGGACTTAGCCCAAGGTTAACCCAATCTAGACCCAAGTTTAGCCCAACATGCCCAAATTGACCAAATCTCCAAAATCCTTCAATTGACCCCCCAATTGAACTCAAAATTCTTTCCATCCTTCTCCAAAATTGTTCCTTACAATCACCTACACCAAATGCAACAATTAATTAGGCCAATTGACATGGCTAGCCTATCCCAAACCCAAGTTTTGGTCATTTTCATCCACTTGGACCCATGCACTAAATGTAGCCTAACCACCCCAAAGCCATCAAATTAACTCCACCATAGCCTTTAGTTGGACCCTAAGACTAGGCCAAAAACCATCTAAACCAAGCTAAATGAGCCATGGAACAAGGGTCTCTCAAATTAAGGGATTTGATTTCCATTTTTGCTTAGGCTTAAGATATCTTTTCCAAAATAATACCTCATTGCATTAAATTGCTGTGACATATTCCCTTGGGTTCTCTGAGCTCCTAGCCACCTCCCCCTCTGCCTTGTTGCCGGAGAAGCCAATGAGGAGGGCAACCCCCCTTTAAATTTCACCCAAATCAAACCCAAAGGCCACCTCACTCAAATCAAATGATAGAGCTCCTCTGCCCTCCACCTAAGCATCATAATACACCCAAAAATTAGCCCTGAGAGCCACCCCTTAGCCATTTTTGTAAAAACTAACCTCCACGGCCATGGGAGGTGTGCTGAAAATTTTTTAGAGAGAGCCCCCCAAACTTCTCACAAATCTTCTTTGAAACCTCCTCAGCTCAAGCCAACCACCTTCCCCCACTGATTCCCACTCTGGAAGCTCAATTTTAAGCTCAAACTTCTGCTCAAAACAAGGATAGAGCTCAATACACCTCCACAGTCCACCAAACTCAAATTAAATTACCCACACCTTCACCACAGTGAAAGAAGGAGAAGCCCCATCAAATTCCCCTTCCACAAAGACCCTAACATAGCTCTAGACCAACACCTGAAATCGAGCTTGGCCAAATTCATACTTAGACCTTACACCACGACCAGAGGCTTAATCCCTAGCCTCCTTGGACCCCAATGAAAATGCTGAGCATCTCTATTTGAAGCTTCCTTTCTCAGAGCCAAGGTATTGACCTCTCCTCCTTTTGAGCCTATTTTGATTCTCCATTTGATTAGGCTTAATTTAATTGCATGATTACAGTATGGATATGTTCATCTCACTTAGACAAGTCCATAAGATCAAACCCAAAGTGATTTAGTTGAGTCTGAGCTGAGATCTTAGGGTTTTAGTTTGGACGGTCACGAGATCACTTTATTGGAGATGATGACGGGGAGCCATTTGATCGCGCGTGTATCGGATGGACGGAAGAGATCAAGCCAGACAGTGCTTCCTTACATGAACCGCTAGTCGAGTCAGTGGCTACGTGGATGGCGGCATCCAACCAGAGCGTGCCACGCGTGCCTTCGGAGCTGCCTAAGATCCAGTCAGTGCCGCGTGTTTAAATAGATAAGTAGGAAATTTAAAAAATATGAAAATGATCCTTAACTTTAAAATATCATATCTTGGTGTAGAAAAATCATAAAAATAAAATAAAAATACCCTCTTGCTCAGTGAACATATATCTTAGTGTAGAAAAATCACAAAAATAAAATAAAAATACCCTCTTGCTCAGTGAATAGAAAAGAATAATGTGGAAAAAATTTTAAGTCCATGTGATGCATCTTTTATTTTTAATTAATTAAATACTGATTTGAATCTTTTGATTCTCCATGCATTTAGACTTATCACAATAGCTTGAAATTTTAGCAAGTTGTTGCTTCTGTCTTAGGGAACATTCTATGATTTTTTTTAAATTCAGAGGTGGTCTCTAGACAGAGAATCATATTTTTCAAGTTTATGCACATTATTTGCTTAAATTAATCATAATTATTAGCATTTTTCATAGAAAAATCTAAGAAATTTTTGAAAAGTTTACTATGACCAAAAAATCCTTAGGAAAATTTCCCACAAGCCAAGTCATTCAAAATACACCTGATCTTCACAAACCCTAAATTACTAAGATAATTAATTTTGAAAAATATAAAACACAAAATGACTTGATTTTTGATCTCCACTACTTTTAGTATCAAGAAAACTCTCCATAAAATTTTCAAAGCATTTTCAGTTCTTTTTGATAACTTAAGTTGATTTTTGAAGATAAATAACCTTTTTGGCACTAAAATAATTTTTAAAAATCAAAATATAACTTGAAAAATTATAAAACTTAGTTTTTTGAGTTCTCTGCGATCATGGGTATTTTATAAAAATAAAATGGTATTTAAAATAAAAACTTTATTTTTAACCTATTTTAAATATTTAAAATAATTGAAAATCTAAAAAAATAACAAAAATAATAAAATTCATGGAAATGTTCAAAATTATTTCCTCAGCACTTAGGAACAATTGGAATATTTTTCTTAGTTTTCTAAATAAAGATATTGAATTTTAAAGCTTCAAAATGATTTTTAAAGGCTAAAATGAATTTTCACTAAAAATAATGCCAATAAATAAAATAAAATTCAAAAAAACATAAAATCTTCTCGTTTAAGTTCATCGACCTCAAAATAACTCTTCAAAAATATAAAACTTAATTTTTTCTATTTAAACTATTTTATAAATAATAAATAACCCAACACTTAAAATAATTCTTAAAATTCAACTAAAATTCAAAAAATTATGAAATTTGGTCCAAAGGCTTCTCTGGTCTAAACCTACCTCTAGTAAAAATTTCAAGAGATTAGGATTTACCTTGGTCAATTTAAGATTTTTCTTTGAAAAGTCCTATTTTTACATTAAAAATAATTATGTAAATTAAATTAAATCTTGAAAAATTACATTTTCTCCTTTGATGTCTTTATTGACCCATGAATGAGGAGGGATAAAAATTTCAAAGTCATTTAAATTGAATTTGACAAATTATGAAGTGTTAGAGCCTTAGGGGCAAATATNTGAAATGATTTGGAGTCCATTTGATGCATATTTTATTTTTAATTGATTACACTGATTTGAATGTTTTGATTCTCCATGCATGTAGGAATATCATCATGGCTTGAAATTTTAGCATTTTGTTGCCTCTATCTTAGGGAACATGTTCTGATTTTTCCAAAGTCAGACGAAGTCCCTAGATAGAAATCCATATTTTTCAAGTTTATGTCTATTATTTGCATAAATTAATCATGATAATTAGCATGTTGATTAGAAAATTCAAAGAAAAATTTGAAACGTTCATCATGACTAGAGGATCCTTTGGAAACAACTTCATGACTCAAGTCATTTAAAATGCACATAATCTTCACAACCCTTAAATGACTAAGACAATTAATTTTGGAAAATAAAAACATCAAAATGACTTTATTTTTTATCTCCACTATTGTTTACGATAAAAAAAAACTCACCATAAAAATTTCAAAGCATTTTGGGTCCATTTGATGACCTAAATTGATTTTTCAAGTTAAATATCTTTTTTGGCACTTAAAGGTTTTTTAAAAGTCAAAATATAACTTAAAAATTTATAAAAAATTTATTTTTTGAGTTCTCTGTGATCAGGGATATATTCTAAAAATAAAATGGTATTTAAAATAAAAACTTGATTTTTAGCCTACTTTTAAATATTTAAAATAATTAAAAATTCATAAAAATCACAAAAATAATAAAATTCATGAAAGATGTTTTAAATTGCTTCCTAAGCACTTAGGAATAATTGGGATATTTTTCCTGATTTTCTAAATAAAGATATTGAAGTTTGAAGATTAAAATAATTTTTAAAGGCTAAAAATAGATTTTCACTAAAATAATTCCAATAATTCAAATAAAAATAAAAAAAAAATGTGAATTTTCTTTCTCTATGTCTCTTGACATCAAAGAGATTTAAAAAAAATATAAAACTTAATTTTTTACATTTAAAATATTTTATAATTAATAAACACCCCAAAACTTAAAATAATTCTTAAAAATCAAATAAAACTAAAAATAAATGAAATTTTGTCCAAAGGCTTCTCTTTTCTAAGCCTACCTCCAATAAAAATTTCAAGGGATTAGGATTTACCTTGATCAAGTTATGAATTTTCTTTGAAAAATCCTATTTTTGCATTAAAGATAATTATATAGATATATTAAATTTTGAAAAATCACACTTTCTCCTCTGATGTCTCAATTGACTCATGAGTGAAGTAGAATAAAAATTCCAAAGTCATTTGGATTAAATTTGATGAATTATGAAGTGATAGAGCCTCAGGGGAAAATGTGTAATTTTGGAAATTTAGCCTTAATTAACATTTAGGCCTAATTTCAGAAAGGGAAATGGGAAATATTTGATTCTAATTAATATATTTGGATGTTTGAAACACAAGAGGTTAACTGGTATAAACCAACCTCACTTGTCCTAATTAAAAATGATAAATTTGCAATTTCCTTAAATTACATAAATTTGGGAGTCTAGCCAATTAAATGATCCTAGATTTAGGGGTATGATTTTGGGTGTTAATAACTCAATAATTTAATACCCTTATTTGATAAAAAAATAAAAACATGAATCATCACCATCACTTATAAGTCAATTTCATTTGAAATGACTAAGACACTCACCAAAATCTTAAGGGCTTAGTAGTGACTTAGGCTAAATCAAGTTTAGATTAGAAAAGTAAACATTATTAAAAATTAAAACATCTTTCAAACACTACAAACCCAAGTCAAAACTTGGCTAAGTCTCTTAAACTTGCCTCTTTAAGGGTCATCACGCACATAACTCTTAAATCGAATTACGAGTGATAATTAGTTTATTCTTAGGGATAATTGAGACATCAATGCTCACTGAGCACTAAGGGTATTTATAGGATGAATTATTAAGCAAACAAAATAAGTTTAAAAGAACTCGGGATTTTCCATCAGGCAGTGAGAGAGTAGCACGAACCTGCTTTTTTCTCTAGATCTGTTGGATACCTCGGAGATCTACTAAACTTAATATGTTTTACTTGACAAAATCATCCTTAATTAAACTCCTAAGGACCCACCAAGATATGACAAAGGGTTAGGAAAACTACCAAAACCTTACTTTTTTTACCTCTATATGAACTGCCCTCACATGCATTTTAAGTTTTAGGTGGTGGAACGAGAAGACTCGATAGGTACGCTTTTACAGTTTTCAACATCGTCTTTCTTGTACTTTTATGCTTACATAAACTTGCATGCTAAACAACGATGTCACTCTGCATGAAAACTAAAACTATCAGGATAGCCACAAAACCAAAACCAAAACTAAAACTAAAATCAACCAAGATAAAATTCACCGCCACAACATTCAAAATGTGAAACAACTCAAAATTTAATCACAAACATCACACAAAATAACAATTTCAACAAAATTAAGATGTCTCTATTGGATGATCGGGAATTCCTCGGAGGAGGTAACCTACAGGTGCTAACGAGGCTTCCCATGGTCTAAATGAAATTATGGAACTGATTAAGTTGAGTTTAGTAAATTCATTTGGACTAAGTGAATCCAATAGAAAATAGTGGTGCTGGAATGAGGGAACCGTAGGATTCTAACCGGTGTCGCTCTAATCAACTTTAACATGCCCCCATAAAATTTAAAGAACTACAACCAAAACCGGTGTCGCTCTAATCAACTTTAATATGCCCTCATAAAATTTAAAGAACTTCAAACATACTAATTGGTGTCGCTCTAATCAACTTTAATATGCCCTCATAAAATTTAAAGAACTTCAACCATAGGGACTGGTGTCACTCTAATCAACTTTAATATGCCCTCATAAAATTTAAAGAACTTCAACCATAGGGCCCACTTGATTTGACATCATAACTTGACAACTAGAAAGCTCAAACTCATCACAGCGAGGAGCTTGGAGCTAGCATGGTCGACAAAATAGCCATCTTCAACAACAAAACATGTCTTCCCCAGCTAAACCATTCTTCCTTCCTTAGATATAAGCAACAAAGCCATAGGACTTCAAGGTTGCTTACTTATGCAACGTAAATCCTCACCTTATCTTTAAGCCTTTGTATAGCCCTGCTATACAATATAATCCATTACTCGTCTTAGGATTCCGAGGTCGTCGTTCGTCATGACCTAAATCCTCACATCCTCCAGGCCATTTGTGTGATCGTTTCACATGAATGTAGGCCCTAAATAATAAAATTGACAGAATGAAAGACCTAAATATTTTTCCTCAAAACTGAAGACAAACATTAGGATAGCTTGGGAAGTCACCGAGGCTCTCCTCTGGATCCATGACATCCCCTAGTTCTTCCTTATTTGGACACTACAACAAAATGTTCCAAATTTGAACCAATCCCCTTTCACACCTCTACGTCCGATCTCATTGAAAAGTCCTACCCTTTGAAACTCCTTGAAGATAATATTTCCCGATTTTTATCGAGAGTCTTCTTAGGTAACTTTGGTCATTTAAGATGTAATTAACTATAGGGGCTTGCCCTTAAAGGAAGCATGTCCGAACCCATCTTAATATAAATCCTATTTAATTCTTTATATTAAATCGGGGAACTTGTCAGCAAATACAAAGGTTTTGCAGACCAAACAAATGTCATATATTCCTTAGTTTATTTGATCGAGCCTCATCCTCAAGTTTTGTGTTTATCCTTCGGGATAGATACAGGATTTGAGGTAAAACGCTCTTTCATTTAAACTATGAAAAATATGGGGTCATTTTGATTTCATATTTTTCTAAAACTAAATATATATGTAAATTAAAACGTCCTTCCGAAGCGGGCGATGGGATTTTGATTCTGCTGGTCGACAACTTCTTATAGGCAACTCCTCAACCAAAATGGTGTCGATAGCTTCTTGCGACTCCGCTGGGGACAAGCTTTCTTCTCCATACAAATCAAGAAATATTATCTTCACACATCGGTAATGTGTTCATGTCCCTCTTGGACCAAATTAACCTTCTTCTGTTGGCATACTTTACCCATTTCTGTCTTGGGAAAGTACGGCTAACTCCTTGGACTTCAGGACTATCTGTTCAACCATCTTTGAACAGAGGGGTTCAGGAGGCCATTAAGGACTCTTTAAATTTTCATGTGGGGTCGGGCCCCCAATAGGTGTGTCGGTGGACTAGTTCACTTGGGCATTGTTTTCCACTAAATGGGTCCCGCACTGGGTCCTAAAACACTTCACATCTCCCTTCCAAATTTGATTTGCTATTCTGCAAATTAAACCAAATTGTGTTGTGCTGCGCGCACTTTAAATTTTCTTATATTAATTAAATTTTTCATCTCTTGATTTTTCTTAAATTTTTTTTAAAATACCCATAAATTAAGACTCGCCCGGTCCACAGATCAACCTCTACTTTCAGTGCTTGCACTAAAAAGTATGAGGTTTTGGCCATATAGCTAACCCCGAAACTTTCTGTTTTAAAGCCTGCTGCAATGGCTTACCCCGTTTGTAGTAATGAAGATAACCTCTTCATAAATACAGGAACCATCTGCAAAATTCAACCTAAACTGCCTTCAAGACTTCCATGCCTGCAAGAAGGCCAAAAACTACTGCTGTCACGACACCCAGTAAACCTGCTATCCCCGCTACTGCTAAGGGGAAAGAAGTAATGCTTATTTAGGATCCGACTGAGGGATTAACTATCGCACCACCCATTTTTGAAATTGGATGAAGCTCAAGGACTTTACCGCTGACCCAAACCCAAATAAGGAACCGTAACAGAAGGGTTCGGAGGGCCATGAAAGCCCAGGATCCTGAAAAGACACCCGTTGAGGAGGAACCTCATCAAGATGAAGCAGGATTACCAGAAATTTATCCACTCCTACGAGGGAGTAGATTCCATCCTCTGACGGATACCGATGGATACGAAAGTATCCGGAATATCGCCACCGCATTACCACCACTTCATTGACATGGTGAGGAGAGAAAGAAGTTCACTCCGATCACCCGAGTTAGTGAAATTTTCAAAAGGCTAGCTGCCAAAGAAGGATGTTTAGTTAGCGAGTTACTTAAACGAGTGGGACATTCAATTTCCCCTTGCATGAAGAAGGAAATTTTGAAGAACGTCAAGTTCGCCAGACAGTCTCACAAGACAACTGGAGTGCCACCTACTCGCATCCCCGTTTGGTTCTGTTTAGGGAACATAGTTGATACCGCAGTGATTACTACTGATTATACCGCCACTAGGACCGCTGACTGTTAACCAATTAAGTCGAGACTTGGTCCAAAAATCTTACCCGTCACCCATTATAGAGACATTTCTACAATCCCAAAGGCAAAGACAAGACTATTACCTGGCAGTGTAGCCGATCTACACCACGGGGAGCATAGTTTCCCTCGACATATTGATGTTTCAACTAACACACTCCATCCTGAGACATCATCGTCAAAAAAGAAAATGGTATGGGTACCCAAGGTCGCTACACCGATACAGTCCGGTGAGCCCGCGAGACAAGAACATGGAATGAAGTCAGGGTCTAAAATATCTAACATCATGACAACAATCACCAGTGAAATGGAGGAACAAGAAGATAAGGTTCATCAGGGTCCTCCAAATCTTAAAGCGATCAAGGAATCGATAATTGAAGAAAAAGTTGAGAAGCTCAGGATTGAGATTTCCAAGTTCGCTCATGAGCATGGAGTCTTCATCGATAGTAACGATGAAAATTTTGATTACAATGATTACTTGGAGGAAGATTTCATGTAAGTCCATGTAATTGAAACCAGAACCGCCACATCTGCGGTGAGGCTCAACCTCACACCGAAGAGAACGCCATAGATGAGCCGTGTCGGGCTATCCTCTTAAGGGATGAACAAGTTAGCCTACTGAAGAAAAGAATAGAAGAAATGGCCGCAGCCATGACCATCATGGGCACAATTCAGGGGCAATCACAAGCGCCGCAATTGGCTTCTCCAGAGATCAATCAGCTGAAGATCATACACATCACAAATAAAAGAAGAGAGGTTGCTTCAGCAAACAGAGACGAGCAACATAGAAAGGATTCTCCATCAGGTGCTATACCAGAAAAGGAATTCAAGCAAATGGTTGAACAAGTGCGAGACACATTAACCCAATCTAAGGGTGGTACATTAATTTTAAAAGGTAGACCTTACCTAGAGGAATTCAATGGGACTGGGAATCCCTGACAGCATATAGCACATTTTTGAGCCAGCTGTGGCAACATGAGGAATAGTGACGCTCTAATCTTCCAGCAATTTGTCAGCAGCATGTCAGGAATCATCTTCGACTGGTACGCTAACCTGCCCAATGGGTCAGTTAAAACATTTTCTAAGTTGGAACAGCTGTATGTGAAAAGATTGACAGGGGCACAACTTCATGTGTCTATTAGAGAGCTCATGATGGGAAAATAAAAGCCTAGCAAAACTTTGGTGGACTATATTTTGAGGTGGAGAAACCTTAGCATGAAATGTGAACCCCAGCTAAATGAACATCATGTGATTGAAATTATACTCAAAAGCACTCATGCTCAATGGACTCACCATCAAATCTTTCGAGAAGCTACTCGGTAAAGCCAACAGTCTTTAAGAAGAAATCAAGCACATGGAGCCACACGAAAAGGCTAAGGTGACCTGAGTGTTCAAAAAGAAATCAGGATTAGTAGCGACCATCAAAAAAGGAAAGCAGCCGATGAAGATATATGCAGAAGATCCTCGCCAGTCTTCGTCACAGTATGCTCAGAAAGAGAGTAGTCAATCGAACCAGTGACCGCCTCAAGAAGGATCACCTCGAACAGGGGATAAGAAAATGTCCCTGTCAGAATGACGTAAGATGGTGTATTCTTTCAAAGATGAAGCTATACCTAAAATATTCATAAGTCTGATGAAGAAGCTGGAATTTAGACTACCAGGCCCGAGAAGCCTGAAGAAGTGGGTAGGAAAAATGAACCAAATTATTGCCCATACCACCGGTTGCTCGGACACACTATAGAGGGATGCTTCATCTTTAAGGACTAGTTCGAGAGGAACCTTAAAGAATGGAACATAACAATCCCGAAAGAATATTTAAGAAAACCTGAAAAAGGTTCCATAAATATGATTTCAGCCGAGCAAATCTCCCCAAACAATCCGTATACTGGAACAGATGGATGGAGTACAACTTGGGATGAACTCAAGAGGGTCCTCAATCAAATACAGGGTCCATCAAAACAATCTTCTACACATATCAGGAAAGAAGAATGGAATGAGGTCTGGAGCAGATCATCCAAGAAAAGAGTGAACAAGATCCAGTCTGCATCAAGACAAGCCTTCATTCAGAGTTCGCAGCATACCAAGCCCGATATGAAGGTTTTACCAAGAGATCCGTCATCGCTAAGGACAAAGAAGAAGAAGAAGAAAAACGTCACTACAAAGATTGATAGCACTGTTAGGATAAGGGCCGCCTCTACTAGATTAGTTGTCTCGAATTTGGGGAAGAAAATCCTCGAACCTCTAACTTTGTATGATTATATTTTTGTCCCTCCGGGGTCTTATGAATATAATGATTGTGATTTCTGCTAAGTTTGAACTATTTCTAGTGATAACATAACTGATTATGACCAATCTAACTTCGATCTTGATCCCCAAAATGATCCTCAAATCGTACGTGAGCCTGATGAACTCATTGTCAAGTCCAAAGAAGACATTAATGACACCGCTTACGACAACACTGGGAGCGTTGAGCCAATTCTCGAGCACCACGGTATACCGCTTACCATCAACCTAGAGGAAACACCAGAAGATTCAATAATGGTAGCTAAATAAGAATAAATCGCGGAATTTAACTTAAGGAGCAGAAACGTGTTACAACCAAGAACAGCTCCAACAGAGAAACGAATGCAGATAATGACCCGAGAAGAGATACTTCAACCTCCACCAGTGGAAGAACCACATAATCAAGATATAATCGGAGGATCATACAAAGTAGATTAAAACATGCTAGCTCATCTTAGGAAGTTGCCAGCCTGATTAAGCATCTACGACGCTCTGATCCTGTCACAGAAGATGAGAGAGTCCCGGGTTATAGCTTTGCTTGACCCAGAGATTTGCTTAGCTCAGTTGGCTAGCACATCCTCAGATGAAGTTTGTTTGTTGAAAGAACAACCTGGGGTAACCTTCACAGATGAAGACTTGCTGATCGGTACCGCCGACCACAACCATCCACTCTACATCTCCATCAACATCGGCAGATTTGTGTTGTTCAGAGTTTTAGTAGATCCTGGAGCATCTCTTAACTTGATGAGCCTACAGACATTAACCTTTTTGGATATTGAATCTCAAGAGCTTACGACCGATAAAATGATGTTAAGAGGATTCAACCAAATGTTGACCTCACTTTTGGTTGAGGTCTAGAAACTTCTTCAGTAGCCTAGGTCTAGCCATAGGACTTTCCTATTAACTAGTCTTAGAAAACTAGAAAAGGT
>JXCR01132349.1:38013-64177 GCA_002079205.1 Phalaenopsis hybrid cultivar
TGTTCATCCTTCGGTATAGATACATGATTTGAGATAAAGTGCTCTTTCATCTAAACTATGAAAATTATGGGGTCAGTTTTACTTCATCTTTTTCAAAACTAAATTTTTTAAAAACGTCCTTCCGAAGCGGGCAACGGGATTTCAATTCCGATGACCGAAAACTTCTTACGGGCAAACCCCACACCAAAAATAGTGCCGACAGGGAGAAAGAGCTCTTGGATCAATTACATTACTTATGAAGGTTGGAGAACATGTGACAACCACTAAATTTCATATCATCAACGCTGAGACCTCTTTTAATGCTCTACTGGGTCGACCATAAATTCATGAGCACAACATGGTTCCATCATCCTTACACCAATGCATCAACTACTGCAAAGATGGTCAAGAAATTGAATCAAAGGAGACTTATAACCATTCTCAATGCATGAAGTTGGTATCCATGAAGGTGCTGCCTACTACGCGCCTAAAAAAAATGTCTTCTCTTGTGAAATTGTCACAAATAAAAATGAAGATTCAGAAAAATCACAAAGAGGAAGCCATTCAACTCTGCTTCAACGATCTTCCACCACTCCCTTACAACGAGTTGGTGGAGGTTCTTTTAGTTCGCGCACCCGAGGTCGAGGCCAGGGACGTGGACGAGGAAGAATCAGCTTAATCGTTGAACGGACTGGGCCAACTATCAAAATTGGTAATGAAGACAATTCCAAAGATGAAATAATGATGACAAAATAGAAGAAACCTCAGTACGAGATTCTTAGAAGATACAGAGAAGAATGAATATGAAATAATGTATGATCGGATAAACCACTATGTGAATGTTATGCCCTTAATCCAATTCTCCCTCAAAACATCGAGAGTTTAGAGGTCAAGGAAGTCCGTAGTGTTTGTTCAAAGCTGATTAAATTTTACCGTGCTTCTACCTCTACTGAGCTTGAAAAACATGTAAATTTGGATGATGATCCTAATTAATTAATGGAAATGCCTTTTGTTTACTTCTCGCCTTGTGTTCAAAAGTTAATTCAACAGGGACACTTACCAAAACAACTATCTTTTGGTTACTTCTCGCCTTGTGTTCAAAAGTTAATTCAACAGGGACACTTACCAAAATTCACCTTGTGTTCAAAATTAATTCAACAGGGAAACTTACCAAAACAAATACCAAAAGATAAATTTCAACTTTTTGAAAAATTATGAAATGTTAAAAGTCGAACTCCCAACTCAAAAGAGGATCTCGAATTTGGTACAGTTAGACGAGTCGATGATTATGAATTTTGCATGGTTGTTACTAGTGAGTCAGAAGAGGATTGCCTCGATATAGAGGATGACTCTATTGATCAACTAATAGAAGATGCTCCGCCAAAATTTAAGGAGAAAATTAAATCTATCATTGATGAATTGAAAGAGATTAACCTCGAGACTGAAGAACAACCCCGACCTACATTTATAAGTTCTCTACTCAATAACGAAGAATCTTCGGAATTGTTGAAAATATTAACAGAATTCAAAGATTGCTTCACATGGAGCTACGATGAAATGCCAGTACTGTCAGGAGAGGTTGTAGTTCATAAACTCGGGGTGGACAAGAATATAACCCTAATAAAAAAAGCTCCCAGGAGAATGCGCCTTGAAATAGAACAACAAGTCATCATCGAGGTGAAGAAATTAATAGACGCCAACTTTGTAAAAGAAGAACATAACTCACGTGGTTAGCTAATATTATACCTGTTAAGAAGAAAAATGAATAGATCCATGTTTGTGTAGACTTCAGGGATTTGAATAAAGCATGTCCAAAAGACGAGTTTCCACTACCAATTCCAGAAATGATGGTAGATATCGCTTCAACACACGAATATTTCTCCTTCATGGACTGATCGTCAGGATACAAACAAATCAAGATGGCTCTCGAGGATGCAGCACTTACAAGCTTCAGAACACCAATTGGAATTTTCTGCACACAGTGATGCTGTTCGGCCTAAAGGACGCCGGAGCAACATATCAGCGCACAATGATGAAGATTTTTGACGACCTCATCCATAACCAAGTAGAATGCTACGTGGATGATTTGGTCATCAAAAGTAAACATAAAATAGACCATTTGTACAATTTGAGAATTGTGTTTGAACGGTTACGAAGATATGACCTTAAAATGAATCCCTTAAAGTGCGCCTTCGGCATTACTTTCAGGAAATTTCTGGGATTCGTTTTCCGTCATCGGGGAATCGAGATCGACCCGGATAAAATTAAAGTTATCTTGGAAATGCCTCCTCATAAAACCTGGCATATCTGAGATGCTTTATTTCTAATCTCTCAGGTAGGTGTCAGCCTTTCTCGACATTAATTAAAAAGGATGCCAAATTCATTTGGGAAGAGTCAGCGGACCTTTGAGGACGTTAAACAATATTTAATGACACCTCCTGTTTTGGCAGCCCCTATCCCTGGGCCTTTGAGGATGTTAAACAATATTTAATGACACCTCCTGTCTTGGCAGCCCCTATCCCAGGAAGCTTTTGAGGATGTTAAACAATATCTAATGACACCTCCTGTTTTAGCTGCCCCTGTCCCAGGAAAGCTGTTGATACTTTATACCGCGGCCTCAGATGATTCTCTCGGAGCCCTGTTAGCCTAAGTCAATGATGAGGGTAAAGAAAATGCACTCTACTACTTGAGTCATCGCCTAATATCGACGGAGAAAAGGTATCCACCTATTGAGAAGCATTTTTTGTCGTTAATTTTTGTCACTCAAAAGCTTAGACATTACATGCTTTCTCATAAGATTAACCTAATCTCAAAAGTTAATCCGTTGCAATATCTGATGACCCGACCAACACTCTTCGGACGTTTAGCAAGATGTTCAATGATCTTATTGCAATTTGATATAACTTTTGTTCCCCTCCGTGCTATCAAGAGACAGATACTAGCATACTTTTGTTGCACACCCATTGCTAGCTGGGTCCTCTCTGAATGACGAGTTACCGGATGAGCAAATACTACAAATGGAATTCTCTGGTGCAAAACACTGAGAAATATACTTCGAAGGTGCTTCGTCAGCCAGGAAAGACAAAGGATCAGACACAATTATACCAAGGAAAGCAGAGATCGGTTTGATCTTTATCACGCCAGATAAGGGTATGTTGAGGTTCTCATACCACCTGACAGAGCCTGCACCAATAATGAAGCGGAATATGAAGCTTAATCATCGGGTTGGAAGTGAAAATCTCAATGGATATAACAAACATTGTCATTTATGGCGACTCTCAACTCGTCATCCAGCAAGTCGTCAGACAATAAAAAATTTTTAAACCAAGATTAGCAGAATACCAACAGTACACAATAAAATAGAATAATGCTCATGCCAACGCTCTGGCAAAACTCGCTAAAAAATGGCATGTCCCCCGGAGGATTCCATTGAAATCACAATACAATGAAGATATGTCTTGTCTCGAATCGACCTCAAAACTTTACACAAGCTTGAAAAAGAAGAAGCAATAAATATAGTTACAAACTTCAACGAAGATTGTTGCAAGCCATTAATAGAATATTTGCATATTGGAAAGCTGTCAGAAGACAAGTCTGAAGCACATCATATCACAAGAAGGGCCATGTCTTACACCCTGGTGGGAAACATTCTCTACAGAAGATCATTTGACCAGATGTGGCTACGGTGTTTGAACAAAGTCAGAGCACAAAATATTATCAAAGAAGTACATGTCGGACTGTGTGGTGCTCATCAGTCAGGGCCAAAAATGAAAATGAAGATCAAAAGACTCGGATATTATTGGCTAACAATGATGTCCGATTGCATGCATACAGCCAGAAAATGTCACTAATGCCAAGTGCATGGGGTGGTCTTACACCAGCCTCTGAATGTACTACACCCAACTATTGCCTCATAGCCATTCGAGTGTTGGGGCATAGACATAATAGGTCTGATAGACCCTTCATATTCTAAAGGACACAAGTTTATACTTGCCGCTACAGATTACTTCTCCAAATGGGCAGAGGCAGTACCGCTTGCGTGAGGTTACAACACAGCACGTCCTTCAATTCTTCAAAAGCCAAATTTTCTACGATTTTGGAGTACCGCGAGGAATAATTTCCGATAATGAGATGGCTTTCAAAAGCACCAAAATCAATAATATTATCAAAAGACACAAGATAGATTCAAGATACTCTACGATTTACTATCTCAGAGAAAATGGTCTGGCTGAAGCCTTCAACAAGACACGGATACAGATTTTGAAGAATGCAGTGGATGAAAATAAAAGGGATTGGCACAACAAACTATTAGAAGCCTTGTGGGCCTACCAGATGACTTTCGGGACTCCCACTCAGTGTACACCCTATATGCTCGTGCACGGGTCCGAGGCCGTGCTACCGTTAGAAATCCAGACACCGTCTCTTAGAGTTGTTATTGCCAACCAACTCACAATAGGAGAAAGTGTAAGACTTAGACTTGAAGAACCGGAAAGTCTTGAGGGAAAATGACTAGAAGCACAACAACACTTGGAGCTTTACCAAGGAAAGATGGTACAAGCCCATGACAAATTTATCCGCCTAAGGACATTCAAAGTTGGTGACCTCGTACTTGTGCTCAAAAGGCCTATTCTTGCACGCCGCAGAAAATTTGAGCCAACTTGGGAGGGACTATTTGTCGTTGAGAAGGTTTATACAGAAGGAGCCTAATGAGCCAAATTGGGAGGGACCATTTGTTGTTGAAAAGGTCTACACAGGAGGAGCCTACCAGTTAGTGGATTTCCTGGGCGAAAGACCCGTGTTACCAATAAATGGACGATACCTAAAAACCTATTAAGCAACCTAATGTCGCTTCCCTTTGCTTGCTTCGAAATTTTAAAAATTTGATTATTTTGGGGTTATCTATGTGGTCAAATGTCTATGACTGGGTCCAAACTTTGTAATTAACCTCAATATAATGAAAATTTTGAGAAAAATTATAAACTTCAAATTTTCTCCTTTCTACTTTTGAACTTAATAGTCCACTAAATTAAACAAAATTCATACATAAAATAAAGAGTTATCCACCAAAATAAACTAAAATTTACTTTAATAAATACTTTGTTTTGTTCTCGTTCATGCCAAGTTTCGGTCCACTTACATTTTTCCTGTCGTCTGCAGAAAAAAGTCGGGACAGAGGCTGATCTTTGCTTTCAAGGATGGCTGGAGCCTTGCACTGAATGAGGAAATGGCGCAGCAGAGTGGCACCATAGACTTCAACTTGGACTTTAACCAAGTTGATATGAACTATGAAGGTCCTCTGATGATTGTAGTCAGCTGCCGAGAAAAGGAGGTATTGCCTTCACTGCCGAGGGTGGCCGCCAAAGACAATACATCACATAAAGGAAAGAATGTGATGATAGAGCAGGACCCGATGGAGGGGCCCAGCCGTCTGCCATCCATGATAGCTACACCAGCCGGAGGCCTAGTAGCCGCCAACAATGAATGACTGCCAAACGCTTTGCTTCGCAGGACTCAGCGCAAAAATGCTAGCCGCAGAAAATAGAGGGCTTTTCTACGGGAAGAACACAGACTTCAGAAGGAAGCAAACAAATTACTCACCCCTATTCCTGAGGGGAATATCTATGATCCAAACATGAAAGAGACTTCTTCTAGACTACCCGCCACAGATGAAGAACCGGGGTTCATCACAGAGCCAGAGACACCTTCAGTTCTGATGCCTTATGCACGGGTTGCCCGATGTGCAACACCGAGATACCTGCAGGGACATCAGCCAAAGGGGCATTTCTAGAATGCCCGGACTGCAATGTCCTACATCTACAATGCTACAGTACATTGGTGGAGTATACCTCCACCACCAACGGGTCTCAGACCGCAGATTTTCTGATGGATGAGCCATACGTCCCACTGGGGACAGACGAGTATATATCATGGATTCCAAGGTCTTACATCCCTTTAGATGCTGAATCACATGTTCCAGATGAGCCAACACCAGTTTGGGTTCCTGCCAATGTCTAGATGGAGGAATTCCCACGACTGTTGCCGACTCCTAGCACAATGGAGTACTATAAAATAAGTAAGGTGAATAAAAGAGAATTTGAACTCTATGAGGAAGTCCAAGGAACATAATGGAAGGCCTAGAGCTGTATACCATGGTCTTCTCCAAAAGTGACAAAAGAAGCATTCTTGACTGCATCTTTGACTTGAGAGATACAGGTCGAGCAGGCCTTTTCATGGAAAGAACATACTCTAAGCCGAAGAAATGGATGAGAGGAAAAGGAAGAATCACCATTTAGTGTGGCTGTTATTATAATTTTACAAATGACAGACAAGGAAATCCGCTGGGTATCCTCAGACATGACCAGGTAGATCCACTACCTCATATAATAAAGTGGATGATCAAGAGGATGGCCAGATGGAACATACTGCCAGCTACCTGCATTTCAAATAGTTGCATCATCAATATCTATGACGAGGGTGATTGCATCCCTCCCCATATAGACCACCATGATTTTGTGAGGCCCTTCTGCACGGTCTCATTCATGAGTGTCGGCCCTGGCGAGTTCAGAGAAGCTGTAGAGATTCTGCTGCCAGTTGGTTCAATTTTGGTCCTGAAAGGAAACGGGGCAGATGTCACCAAGCACTGCATTCCAGGGGTGAGACACCATAGGGTGTTCGTAATCTTCCTTAGGATGGATGACAACAAAGCACCATACGGATTTCAGCCAGACCTAGAACTAGAAGAGCTGCTACCGTACAAGCTATGAGAGGGTTGTACTTCTAAGTACATGCGAATGGAACTCTTATCCTGGAGCATGACTTAGAAGGTATGCTCAATCAGGAGCTTGTAATACCTGAAACAGATGTTCAGAGGGTTCACTTTATTTTACAGCAACATGATATGTATCAAACATACTAAGCCTACGATGTATACATGACATGAGATGTTTTGGATGCACTTTGATATGGACTATATATTGTACCTTTTTCAGGCATTAGCCTATGTTTGATCTGTGACATCTTGATTGGAGCAGATTAATGAAAATTTCTCTCAGAAATGTGCCTTTTTGTCAATTGCATTTTTGTGCGATGGATGGAAGCCACGAACCATGTGTTGGTTCAGAATTTCAATGAACGAAGAACGAAACAACAAATCTTTAACAAAAATAAAACTCAAATAAAAATAATAACAAACAACAAAACAAATTTCTTTTGAAAATCAACCAACTAAATTAAACTTTTAAAGGCATATTTTGCAAAATTAAATGTGATAGAAACAACAAGAAAAGAAAATAATTCTGTTGAGGTCGCCTTTTGGCTAGATCCAGTTCGGATGTAATGTCCCTAACGGTAGCTCAAACTGGTATAGTCTCCCTTTCTTCCTGTCATAATGTCCTTAATGGTTGCAACCCTCTACACTCTCGTCACATTTTAGATTGGATGTGAGTCCCAGCGCTTTCCTTCCTAACGTGATCGATATGTTTTCCTGCTACCGCTTGAGTTGGATGTGAGTCACAGTGCTTTCCTCCTTAATGTAGCAGATATTTTCCTCGTCACTTCGTAGGTTGGATGTGAGTAACAGCGCTTTCCTTCCTAACGTGATTGATATATTTTTTGCTACCACTTGAGTTGGATGTGAGTCACAACGCTTTCCTCCTCAATGTAGTAGATATTTTTCTCTACCTCTTGAGTTGGATGTGAGTCACAGCGCTTTCCTCCTCAATGTAGCAGATGTATTTTCCCGCTACAACTTGAGTTGGATGTGAGTCCTAGCACTTTCCTCCTCAATGTAGCATATATTTTCCTCGTCACCTCTTAGGTTGGATGTGAGTCCCAGTGCTTTCTTTCCTAATGTGATCGATATACTTTCCTGCTACCACTTGAGTTGGATGTGAGTCACAGCGCTTTCCTCCTCAATATAGCAGATATTTTCCTCGTCACTTCTTAGGTTGGGTGTGAGTCCCAGTGCTTTCCTTCCTAATGTGATCAATATGCTTTCCCGCTACCGCTTGAGTTGGATGTGAGTCACAGTGCTTTCCTCCTCAATATAGCAGATATTTTCCTCGTCACCTCTTAGGTTGGATGTGAATCCCGGTGCTTTCCTTCCAAATGTGATCGATATATTTTTTCGCTACCATTTGAGTTGGATGTGAGTCACAACGCTTTCCTCCTCAATGTAGCAGATGTTTTCCCGCTACCGCTTGAGTTGGATGTGAGTCACAACACTTTCCTCCTCAATGTAGCAGATATTTTCCTCGTCACCTCTTAGGTTGGATGTGAATCCCAGTACTTTCCTTCCTAACGTGATCGATATATTTTTCCGCTACCACTTGAGTTGGATGTGAGTCCCAACGCTTTCCTCCTCAATGTTGTAGATATTTTTCTCGTCACCTTTTGGGTTAGATGTGAGTCCCAGTGCTTTCCTTCCTAACGTGATCGATATATTTTCCTGCTACCACTTAAGTTGGATGTGAGTCACAGCACTTTCCTCCTCAATGTAGCAGATATTTTCTTCGTCACCTATTGAGTTCGATGTGAGTCCCAGTGCTTTCCTTCCTAACGTGACTAACATATTTTTTCCGCTACCACTTGAGTTGGATGTGAGTCACAGCGCTTTCCTCCTTAATGTAGCAGATGTTTTCCTACTACCTCTTGAGTTGGATGTAAATCACAGTGCTTTCCTCCTAAATGTAGTTGATAATTTTCTCATCACCTCTTGGGTTGGATGTGAGTCCCAGTGCTTTCCTTACTAATGTGATGGATATATTTCCCGCTACCACTTGAGTTGGATGTGACTCACCGCGCTTTCCTCCTCAATGTAGCAGATATTTTCTTCATCACCTCTTGAGTTGGATGTGAGTCTCAGTGCTTTCCTTCCCAACGTGATTGATATATTTTCCCTCTACCACTTGAGTTGGATGTGAGTTTCGGCTCTTTCCTCCTCAACGTAGCAAATATTTTCTTCGTCACCTCTTGGGTTAGATGTGAGTTCCAGTGCTTTCCTTTCTAACATGACATATATATTCTCTCTATCACATGTCAGTTCGAATATAACTCCCCAGTGGTAACTCGAACTAGTATAGTCCTTTCTTTCTGGTGTAATATCCTTAATGGTTGCCATCTTCTACACTATTGTTACCTTTTCTAGTCAGATGTGAGCCTCTGTGCCTTCCATCTTGATTTGGTCCTCCCACACAATCCTATTCTCCGAAATTATCATTAAAATCAAAATTAAACACTGAATTTGGAATCGGGTCTCCTCCTTAATCATCAGTTTTCTCGACGGTCCTTTGCGGAGTCTCTTTGCTTTTCCCCAGCAGAGAGTATATGTTGCTCCTCGACGGAAACAATAGTTACTCTATTATACACTGCTTCTGGGTCTGTTGACTTAAGAGTTTATATTAGTTTTGTTGATCTTGTCGGTCAACGCCAATACGCGCGGTGTGTTTGCCCAACACACCACACCTACTGGGGGTCCATTTGTTGACCTCACTTTTAGTTGAAGTTTAGTTTTTCCACTTTAGTAACCTAAGGTCTAGCCATAGGACTTTCCTATTGAATATTCTTAGAAAACTAGAAAAGTAACCCTCACCATTAGAAATTTCAAACTCTTCTCTACTCAACTTGAAATTCCACATATTAGTCCTAACCTCCAGCACTTAGTAGGTGGGGTCATTATGGGGGAACTCGAGATGAGTCACCCTTAGGACTGCTGGACCTTAGGGTTGACCCTGGGTGTTGGTCTAGGTCTTAAGGTACATANCACCAAGAGCTTAGAATACTCGAATTGACAAGTATTTCAAAGAAAAAATCTCATTAAATGTCCATATGAGCATGCACTTTATCTTAAAGTTCAAGATATTATATTTTAATTGTGCGCTTGTATGTGCATGACTTAATTTTCACAAGTAATAATCAAAAAATGTTTGAGAAATTAAAGAAAGAAATGGTCAATAAGTTTCAAATGACAGACATTAGGCTTNCTTGGGACCTCAAATTTGGCCAAAATTCTTGAATTTACCCAAAATACCCAAATTGGTTCAAAAATCATTTCAAACTCTTTGAAAACACCCAAACTACCCAAAATCACCAAAATTTGCCAAATTACCAAAATACCCCTCCTTACCCCAAATTTCCAAAAATTCAAAAAAAATCTTAAAAATTCCCAAAACCTCTCAAATATTCCTAATTTCATTTTCCTCAACTACCACATGACCCAATTTGGCCAATTTGACCATCTTTGACCAAAACCCCCAAATTGCCTTTTTAAGACCCATTTTTCCCAAATCTAACTTAAATGTCCATCAATTTGACCCAAATCTCCCCAAATTTCAATACCAAACTCAAATTCACCCTCAATGTGACAAAATTAAACCAAATCCAAGCTCAATTGGCCCATGCTTTGAGCCCAATTTTGATATAGGTCAAACCCCCAATTTTGGGCACATGACCTAATCTCACCAAATTGAACCCACAACCCACTCAATTGACCACAATTTATGTTGTAAACTCTTCATAACATTCCTAAACATCAAACTTGACCTTCAATTGGCCTTGGTGAATCCTCAATTTCACTTAATTTCAACCTAAGTCCAAAAAAGCCCCAAATTTTGCCCAAATTGACTATGTCCCCAAATTTTGACCAAATTAATTGCCTTAACCCCTAAATTGGCACCCAATTCAGGTTGAAACTCTTCATGGCATTCCTATTGACCATTTTAAACAATCAATTTGGAATTATCCCAAGGCTAACCCTATCTAGACCCAAGTCTAGCCCAACATGCCCAAATTGACCAAATCTCCAAAATTCTTCAAATTGACCCCCCAATTGAACTCAAAACCATTTCCATCCTTCACCAAAATTGTTCCTCACAATAACCTACACCAGATGAAAAAATTAATTAGGCCAATTGATATGGATAGCCTAGCCCAAACCCAAGTTTTGGTCATTTGCACCCACTTGGACCCATGCACTAAATGTAGTCTAACCACCCCAAAGCCATCAAATTAACTCTGCCACAACCATTAGTTGGACCCTAAGACTGAGCCAAATACCATCTAACCCAAGCTAGATGAGCCATGGAACAAGGGTCCCTCAAATTAAGGTATTGGATTTCCATTTTTACTTAGGCTTAAGATATCTTTGCCAAAACAATACCTCATTGCATTAAATTGCTGTGACATATTCCCATGGGTCCCTTAAGCTCCTAGTCACCTCCACCTGCTATGGCCGGCTGGCCTAGTTACCGAAGAAGCCAAAACTGAGGGCCACCCCCTCTTGAATTTCACCCAAATTAAACCCTGAGGCCACCTCACTCAAATTAAATGATAGAGCTCCTCTGCCCTCCACCTAAGCATCGTAATACACCCAAATATTGGCCCTGAGAGCCACGCCTTAGCCATTGTTATAAGAACTCACCTCCATGGCCATGGGAGGTGTGCTGAAAATTTCTTAGAGAGAGCCCCCCAAACTTCTCACAGAGCTTCTATAAGACCTCCTTAGCTCAGGCCAACCACCTTCCCCCAGTGATTCCCATTGTAGAAGCTCAATTTTGAGCTCAAACTTCTGCTCAAAACGAGGACAGAGCTTAATACACCTCCAAAGTCCACCAAACTCAAATTAAACTTACCCACACCTTCACCACAGTGAAATATGTAGAAGCCCCATCAAATTCCCCTTCCACAGAGACCCTAACATAGCTCTAGACCAACATCTCAAATCGAGCTTGGCCGAACTCATACTTAGACCTTATACCACCGCCAGAGGCTTAATCCCTAGCCTCCTTGGACCCAAACAAACATGCCAAGCATCTCTGATCGAAGCTTCCCTTATCAGATTCAAGGTATTCAACCTCTCCTCCTCCCGAGCCTATTTTGATTCTCCATTTTATTAGGCTTAATTTAATTGCATGATTACCGTCTGGATATGTTCGTCTCACTTAGACGAGTCCAAATGATCAAACCCGAAGTAATTTGGTTGATTCTAGGCTGAGATCTTAGGGTTTTAGTTTGGACGATCATGAGATTACTCTATCAAGGATAATGACGGGGAGCCTTCCGATCGTGCGTGTATCGGATGGACGGAGGATATCAAGCTAGACAACACTTCCTTACATAAACCGTGGGCCGAGTCAGCGGCTACGTAGATGGCGGAGTCCAACCAGAGAACGCCACGCGTGCCTTTGGAGCTGCCTAGGATCCAGTCAGCGCCGCACATTTAAATAGATAAATAGGGAATTTAAAAAATCAGAAAATGATTCCTAACTTTAAAAATTCATATCTTAGTGTAGAAAAATCATAAAAATAAAATAAAAATACCCTCTTGCTCAGTGAATAAAGGAGAACAATGTGGAAATGATTTGGAGTCCATTTGATGCATATTTATTTTTATTTAATTAACCACTAATTTGAATGTTTTAATTCTCCATGCATGTAGGAATATCACCATGGCTTGAAATTTTAGCATTTTGTTGCCTCTCTCTTAGGGAACATTCTCTGATTTTTCTAAAGTTAGAGGAGGTCCCTAGACATAGATCTATATTTTTCAAATTTATGTCTATTATTTGCATAAATTAATCATGATAATTAGCATGTTGATTAGAAAATTTCAAGAAAATTTTGGAAGGTTCACCATGACCAGAGGATCCTTTGGAAATAATTTCATAGTCAAGTCATTTAAAATACACCTAATCTTCACAAACCATAAATCACTAAGAAAATTAATTTTGGAAAAAAAAACATCAAAATGACTTGATTTTTTATGTCCACGGTTGTTTAGGATCGAATGAACTCACCATAAAAATTTCAAAGCATTTTGAGTCCATTTGATGACCTAAATTGATTTTTTAAGTTAAATATATTTTTTGGCACTTAAATAATTTTTAAAAATCAAAATAAAAGTTAAAAATTTATAAAAACTTATTTTTTGAGTTCTCTGTGATCAGGGATATTTTCTAAAATAAAATGGTATTTAAAATTAAACTTGATTTTTAGCCTACTTTTAAATATTTAAAATAATTAAAAATCCATAAAAATCACAAAAGTAATAAAAAAATGTTTAATTTCTTTCTCTAAGTCCCACGACATCAAAGAGATTTAATAAAAATATAAAATTTACTTTTCCACATTTAAAATATTTTATAATTAATAAAAACCCCAGAACTTAAAATAATTCTTAAAATTCAAATAAAATTCAAAAAGTCATGAAATTTGGTCCAAAGGCTGCTAGTCTAAGCCTACCTCCAATAAAAATTTGAAGGGATTAGGATTTACCTTTGTTAAGTTTGGAATTTTCTTTGAAAAATCTTATTTTTGCATTAAAAAATTATATAGATAAATTAAATTTTGAAAAATCACACTTTCTCCTCTCATGTCTCAATTGACTCATATGTGAGGTAGGATAAAAATTCCAAATTCATTTGGATTATTAAATTTGATGAATTATGAAGTGATAGAGCCTCAGGGACAAATGTGTAATTTTGGAAATTTAGCCTTAATTAACTTTTACGCCTAATTTCAGAAAAGGAAATGGGAAATCTTTGATTCTAATTAACATATTTGGATGTTTAAAACACAAGGAGTTAACTGGTAGAAACTAACCTCACTTGTCCTAATTAAAAAAAGGATAAATTTCCAATTTCCTTACATTACATAAATTTGGGAGTCTAGCCAATTAAATGATCCTAGATTTAGGGGTATGATTTTGGGTGTTAATAACTCACTAATTTAATTCCCCTATTTGATAAAAAAAACAAAAACATGAATCATCACCATTACTTATAAGTCAATTTCATTTGCAATGACTAAGACACTCACCAAAATCTTAAGGGCTTAGTAGTGACTTAAGCTAAATCAAGTTTCAGTTAAATAAAGATTAGAAAAGTAAACATCATTGAAAATTAAAACATCTTTCGAATACTACAAGTCCAAGTTAAAATTTGGCTAAGTCTCTTAAACTTGCCTCTTTAAGGGTCTTCACCCACATAATTCTTAAATTGAATTACGAGTGATAATTACCCTATTATTTGGGATAATTAAGACATGAATGCTCACTGAGATTATTAAGCAACATAATAAGTTTAAAAGAACTCAATATTTTCCACCAGGAAGCAAGAGAGTAGCACGAACCTGCTTCTTTCTCTAGATCTGTTGGATACCTCGGAGATCTATGAAACTTAATATGTTTTGCTTGATAAAATCAACCTTAATTAAACTCCTAAGAACCCACCAAGATATGAAATAGGGTTAGGAAAACTACCAAAACCTTACTTGTTTTACCTCTACATGAACTGCCCTCAAATGCATTTTAAGTTTCAGGTGGTGGAACGAGAAGACTCGTTAGGTACGCTTGTACCGTTTTCAGCATCGTCTTTCTTGTACTTTAATGCTATAATTTTATGCTTACACAAACTTGCATGCTAAACAATGATGTCACCCTGCATGAAAACTAAAACTATCAGGATAGCCAAAAAAATAAAACCAAAATAAAACTAAAATTAACCAAGATAAAATTCACTGCCACAACATTCAAAATGTAAAACAACTCAAAATTTAATAACAAACATCACACAAAACTAAAAATTCAACTAAATTAAGATGTCTCTATTGGATGTTTGGGAATTCCTTGGAGGAGATAACCTACCGTTTCTAACAAGGCTTCCCACGGTCTAAATGAAATTATGGAACTCATTAAGTTGAGTTTAGTAAATTTATTTGGACTAAGTGAATCCAATAGAAAATAGTGGTGCCGGAATGAAGGAACCGTAGGATCCTAACTTGTGTCGCTCTAATCCACTTTAACATGCGACCATAAAATTTAAAGAACAACAACCATACGGCCACCTAATTTGACATCATAACTTGACACACTATAAAACTAAAAATTGTTATAGCGACAAGCTTGGAGCTAGCATGGTGGGCAGCACGACCATCTTTAACAGCAAAATCTGTCTTCCCCAGCTAACCAGTCTTCCTTCCTTAGATAAAAGCAACAAACCCATAGGACTTCGAGGTTGCTTTCTTATGAAACATAAATCCTCACCTTATCTTTAGGCCTTTGTATAGCCCTGCTATACATATAAGCCATAACTCGTCTTAGGATTTCGAGGTCGTCGTTCGTCACGACCTAAATCCTCACATCTTCCAGGTCATTTGTGTGATCGTTTCACACGAATGTAAGCCCTAACTAATAAAATTGACATGATGAAACACCTAAATATTTCTCCTCAAAACTGAAGCAAACATTAGGATAGCTTGGGAAGTCACCAAGGTTCTCCTCTGGATCCATGACATCCCCTAGTTCTTCCTCCTTTGGACTCTACAACAAATTGTTCCAAATTTGAACCAATCCCCTTTCACACCTCTATGCTCGATCTCATTGAAAAGACCTACCCTTTGAAACTCCTTGAAGATAATATTTCCTGATTTTTATCGAGAGTCTTCTTAGGTGACTTTGGTCATTTAAGATGTAATTAACTATAGGAGCTTGCCCTTATAGGAAGCATGTCCGAACCTAGCTTAATATAAACTCTATTTAATTCTTTATAT
The DNA here is from genome assembly GCA_002079205.1 of Phalaenopsis hybrid cultivar. Taxonomy (NCBI): domain Eukaryota; kingdom Viridiplantae; phylum Streptophyta; class Magnoliopsida; order Asparagales; family Orchidaceae; genus Phalaenopsis; species Phalaenopsis hybrid cultivar. The sequence continues at coordinate 53,536 of JXCR01132349.1, forward strand.
TAAATAGGGGAACTTGTCAGCAAATATAAAGGTTTCGCAGACCAAACAAATGTCATATATTCCTTAGTTTATTTGATCGAGTCTCATCCTCAAGTCTTGTGTTTATCCTTCGGGATAGATATAGGATTTGAGTTACAATGCTCTTTCATTTAAACTATGAAAAATATGGGGTCAGTTTGATTTCATATTTTTCTAAAGCTAAATATATATGTAAATTAAAACGTCCTTCCGAAGCGGGCGACAGGATTTTGATTTCGGTGGCCGACAGCTTCTTACGGGCAACTCCTCAACAAAAATGGTGTCAACATTCATATTAAAGCCACTTAGAATATTCATATGAAAAAGAAATTCATGAAACTTTACTAGTAAATATGCTAATACTTAAATATAAGTTTATAAAATGTACCCAAGCCTTCTTCTTTAAGTTGATTCAAGTGAAACCAATTTTTAATTAGGCATCTCCTCAAGCTTCTCCTCACATCTTTTATCTTTTCTTTTCTTTTTCTTTTCAGGATCATTTCAATCCTTCTTCATTTCTTTTCTTTCTTTTTTTTATGTGAGGATTAATATCTCTGGATAGCCTTTAATGATTTTGAACTTCACTATCCTCTTCTTAAGGTTAAAAACTTTTCAAATTCCTTCACTTTATAAATTTATATTAGCTTTAAAAATCTTTCATAAAGTTTTAATCTTTTCTTCTTACATGAATCTCTAAGGTTTTTAATACTTTAAAAATAAAAATTTTGTTACCTAAAATAGAAAACACATAGTCTTATTCTGTCATTCTAATATCTTAATCTCTATAATTAACCTTTATTATTTAAAAATTTTACTTAAGTTTACTATATATTTAGAAACATAGATATAGTTATCTAAAGTTACCCTCTAATACCAAAGGTCATGTTAATTTTGCTTAAAATATTTTGAAAATATAACTAATTGAGGACGAATAAAATTAAGTTTCTTTCCTTTAAAAAGGAACTTTTCTTCCCCCCAAACTTAAATTTTTAAAAGATTTTAAATGAAGAACTGAAAAATTAAGGGTTAAATAAAACATTTAATACATAAAGAAAGGACATACTTGTTGAAGGTTCTGATTTGAAACTTAACTTTGGAATTTTAATGGTGCTAATATGAAAAGCTACAAGACCTAAAACATTAAATAACACATAATACATATAAAAATTTTTTGAGAAAGTGTTAACTAAAAATACATTCAATAAAGTACTAAAAACTAATAGCAGTATTAAAAACAGTCTCACAAATCCATGGTTCACAACATAGCATACAACAAAATAAATTACCACTGTCCACAAACAAACAGTCTCAACAATAAAGTACAATTAAACAGAAACAAAACAAAAATCTAACTCAAGCATCACCAATCATCGTCTTCTTCTTCTTCTTATTCCACATCCAAATTCTACTGCTGATATGGAGTAAAAATAGGGTGAGTAGAAAACTGAATTGAGTGATCACCCTTCATGAATATGGTCATGACATCATCAAAAGCAACATCATATTCGAACTTTTATCTTATCAATTCATCAAAGTGAGCGTTTTTTTCCTCCATATTTTCCATTATATGTTCCATTCTCAAAATATCTCCCTGTTGGATCATCATTAATTCCATAAGTTCTTGGATAGTAGAAGTACTAGAAGTACCTGAAGTAGAAGGAATATCCCTAGTCCTACTTCTAGATCTCCATCCAATATGAGATTCATAAGTCTTTATATTGGCAGACCCAATAGATTTTAGAGGTTCAATCCTCTCCTCATCTGGTCTATAATCAACTCCTGCCTATTCATAGAGTGTGAAGATCAAGGCAGGGTGTGCTAAACCTCCAGAAGTATCTCTAAAAGCAATAGATCTAGTGTTCCTATAAATAATAGAGCCTACATCTATCCTTTTCATTTGCTAGATACAGAAGTTCAAAATGGCTTTATCCCTTGTAACCTCACTATGATGATTTGTTGGTATGATTCTTCCAGAAATAAAATAATGTCAGGCCTTAGATACTACATTCAACATAGAAAGAGGAAAGTTTACCTTAACTCCGTTCTTCACCTTCCAGTTTACACTTCCATTATTAAGAAAAGAAATAACCTCATCCAAGGCCTCATTCGTAGTACAAAATGATTTATACCGGCAGCTATACACATCTTCCAACTGATAAAATTCAATAATCTTCCTTAGAGTAAACTTCACCATTTTCTCTCGAACAAACACATAGTCTTCAGAAGTCTCCTTGAAATTGGCGTGACACTCCATCACTATACCAATAATCGCCTCAGCAGTAAAGTATAAGAAATTCTCTCACTATCGAGCATTGATTAATCTTTTGACTTCTCCTTCCAAATTTTTAAATCCTCAATCCAGAAACATTTTTTTAGTTGTACGTAGACAATTGAAGCAAATGTTGGCCTTGTAGTTGACAAACTTTGAATCATCAAAATCTACCTTTCTCCTTCCTTTGCTCATTCTAGGTGCCATGATAAATCTACAAAAAATTGATAAAATCCAAATAAATTCCCAAAAAATTCAAAAAATCACAATGTGAAACATTTTAAACTTAAATCTACTAAGTAAGAGTTCTTCACCAAAGGATTTTCTCAAAATCTTTCAAAAAAATTTCAAAATTTTAAATCTTGGTAATGTAAGATAAATCCTTAATGAAAATAAAAAAATTTAAGTTCAAAGTGTAGCTCTTACATAGAGAAGATGAAATTCAAACTTTGTTTGCCTTAAAATCTCCTCAAATCCGAGCAATAACAACCCCGAGGTGCAAAAACCAGAGGTTGATGGTGACTCAAGGATTTAAAATGGCATTTCACTGTACAAATCATGAATTTTAAGGGTGTTTGGGTCGGTTCAAGTCAAGGCTGCTGTCGGCGCCCATGCCGACACCGTGGGCGCCAGTGGCTAAAAAATTCTTATTTAGTTTTTTCAATTTTCAATTTTCTCTTAATTTACTCCAAAGTTTATTTAGTCTTTTTTAACATTAATTTTCATCTAAAAATAATTCACAAACAAACATTTTCATAAACAACACCAAACTAACTTTTATATATGAAAATTCACTTTTTACAAATACATTTTTCAAATCACATTTCCACATCCTCAAAGCAAACTAAATTATAATTCAGCATAGAAATCAAGCCACAACACTAGAATACTGATACGAAACTATCACATAATTAACGTTCTAAAACAAATTAAGTAAATCAAATCCACACAATTACATTAAAACATAAGTATTCTAAAATAGTAGAGAGTCCAACTTCTTCAATTAGTATGCCTCATCTTTAGTATTTTCCCCTCCTCTGATATCTCCCATAGACTGGTAATGGACATACAAATTGTAGAAGGGTCGATACGAGAATTGATTAGTCAAATTTTCTTCGATCCATCCATTTTTCTTAAACATCTGCACCTATCTTTCTTCAATTGTCTAAGTATGATCAAAGATCTACTTCATTCTCCAATCTAGGTGATCAAAAAGGTAGTTAAGATTTCTTATTGCATTCATAATACTCTGTAGTTTTCTTTCTTTTTTCTTTATTCTCTTCTCCAAAGTTATTGAACTTCCAACTATTTTTGGCATCAATGGTGTTGAAACATGTGATGAATGGTCCAAAATACAATGTAATGCTTCATTTACATTCCCTATATAATTTCCATTAATATGAATCATGGGCTCCAAAGGTAGTAAAACATTTTATCAAATTTCATATGGAACTTGAGACTGACTGCAAAGTAGGAAAATTTTAGAAGGATGCCCAAGTCCATATATTGGCCCATTCATAATAATACCCATAACAGATTTGAAAAAAATTGATCCTACATCAATGGGTTTTTCCATTTGAATGCAATAGTTTAAAATGACACTTTCTTTTGTAACTTTAATAATCTTCATGGTAGGGAGTAATTTTGCAGATATGAAGAATTGCCATTATTTTGAAATTAGATTAAGCAGTGAAGCAGAGAAACTAATGTATCCCTCATATCTAATTTCTCAATTATCACTTTTATCTATCAGAAAACTATATACTTCTTGCATCATATCTTTCATTGGGATAAAATTTATATAATGACAGATTGGAACGTTTCCTATCATATACAAATCATTAATCCAAGCTGGAGTAAATGGTACAACCTTACCTTGAATGAAGACAACTCTCCATGTAAGTTAGCATAAAACTCCTTTACTATGGGTACTACAACTGTAGCGGTAGTGTAGCACAGAATTTCCCATCTCCTTTGTACAATGATTTTCTCAATTTGTGAAGTTGGATTACTCACTCCATGTTTAACAAAGCCTCTCTCCTTGATAAGTCGCTTCTTTATGATGACTTTGTCGTATAATCTCTGCGCGTCAAAACTGATAAACTTTCTTCTATTGAAAACACCATACCTTGAAGTATTTCTAGAATTGGAAGCCATGGAATTCTAAATTAGGAAGTTTCTGGAAATCCAAGTCAGTTATTAGGACTTTAAAAACATCTCTTGGCGGTTATTGTAGAGAAAAATCCCGCCAAAACCGTTCAACACGTGAAAAATGTTTAGGACGCCGTCGGCGCTCTCGATGGCGCTGTCGGCACCATAGTCCAAATTCGCGTCTGAAAATTTTTCTGTTCAGTTTGATTCTAAAATTTCCTTCAATACTAATATTTGTCTTAATTTATGATATATAAAATTATGTAGGACTTAAAAGTACTATTTTTTCCTAATACATAAACATACTTATTAACAAAATAGTAATATAAAGATATATAGATTTATAGATGGATTGCCTCCCACAAAGCGCATGGTTTAACGTCGTCAGCCTGACATACCATTTGTTTAGTTGGGTTGACTTCACATTAAAACTTCTTTAAATTGGGTTATGTGTCATTCATAATAATGTTTCATTGATACCCATTAACTTTAAATATCTTTTCAATTTTAGGTTCCTTAATAACAATAGTTCCAAAATGATAGACTTTATTCACTTTAAGTTTCTTAACCATCTGGATTTCAGCTTTCCTGGAAATAATCACAATCTTGTATTATATAATAGAACTTTTTGTCCAGGTTCAAACTTCTTATTAATAATCTTCCGATCATGCCATATTTTCAGTTTCTCCTTATAAATTTTTGCATTATCATATGCTTCATTTTTTATCTCCTCAAGTTCATTGAGTTGCAATAATCTTTTCTCACCAGCATCTTTTAGATTAAAATTAAATTTTTTAATACACAAAATGCTTTATGCTCCAATTCTACTAGTAAGTGACATGTTTTTCCAAAAATAAGTTTGTAACAATAATCTTTTCTCACCAGCATCCTTTAAATTAAAATTAAATTCCTTAATAGCCCAAAATGTTTTTCTCACCAGCATCTTTTAGATTAAAATTAAATTCCTTAATAGCCCAATATGCTTTATGCATTTTCTCACCAACATCCTTTAAATTAAAATTAAATTCTTTAATAGCCTAAAATGCTTTATGTCAATTTTACTCGTAAGTGGCATGTTTTTTTTTTCAAAAATAAGTCTGCATGGGTACATTCCTATAGGTGTCTTATAAGAAGTTTTGTATGCCCATAATATTGTATCTAATCTAACAGACCAATCCAATTTATAAGGATTTATAGCTTTTTCTAAAATTTGTTTTATTTCATGATTTGATATTTTTGCTAGACCACTATTCTGAGGATGATAAGCAGTAGAGAATCTATGCATAATATTATATTTCTTTATCAATTTCTAGATTCTCTTATTTCCAAAATGGGATCCTCCATTTGTAATAATTACTCTCGGTATTCCATATCTTGTAAAAATATTTTTATTTAAAAATTTAGAAACACTCCAAGCATCACATTTAGGTACAACAACAACTTCAATTTGAGCATCACATTTAGGTACAACAACAGCTTCAATCCATTTGGACATATAATCAACAACAAGCTCTAAGCATCACATCTAGGTACAACAATAGCTTCAATCCATTTGGACATATAATCAACAACAAGTAATATATATAAGTTTCCAAATACAACAGCTTCAATCCATTTAGACATATAATCAACAACAAGTAATATATATAAGTTTCCAAATGAAGGATTCAATCCATTTGGACATATAATCAACAACAAGTAATATATATAAATTCTCAAATGAAGGCATATGGTCCCATAAAATCTAAGCCCCACACATCAAAAATTTTAACTTCTAATGTGTAATTTAGAGACATTTCTTTTCTTCTAGAAATATTTCCTTCTCACTGACATCTATTGCATGTTTTAATATATTCATTAACATCTCTAAAAAGAGTAGGCCAATAAAATCAAGCTTGCAAAATGTTATATGCAGTTCTACTTTTCCAAAATGTCCAAATTCTGAATCATGACATCTTTCAATTATTTGTTGAGTTTCTTCATACGATACACACCTTCTAATAATTAGATCTTTACATTGCTTATATAAATATGGGTCATCCCAAAAATAGAATTTTAAATCATATATAAATGTTTAATTGTTGATTTTTAATATCAGGTGGTGGAATATCACTTACAATATAATTTACTATATCGGCATACCACGGTATATAATTCTAAAACTTCATTTGCAAAATTAGTTAAAATATCTTTTTCTAGTCTAGACAAATGATCAGCTATTTGATTATCATTTCCCTTTCTATCAACTACGAAAAAATCAAACTCTTGTAGTAGAAGTATCATCTATTTAACCTTGTTTTAACATCACTCTTTCGCATTAAGTATTTAATAACAGAATGATCTGTGTGCACTATACATTGAGTTACAATTAAGTAAGGTCTAAATTTATCAAAGGCGTAGACAATAGCTAATAACTCTCTTTCAGCAGTAGTGTAGTTAATTTGAGCATCATTTAGAGTTTTACTAGCATAATATATTACTTTAAAAACATTGTTGTGTCTTTGTCCTAAAATAGCTCCAATAGCATAATCACTAGCATCGCACATTATTTCAAATGGTTTTTCCCAATCAGGTTGGACTATTATAGGTGCAGTGTTTAATTTTTCTTTCAATAATTCAAATGCTTTTATGTATTCCTTATTAAATTCAAATTTCGTATCTTTTTCTAAAAGTTGGCATAATGACTTAGTTATTTTTGAAAAATTCTTTATATAACGCCTGTAGAAACCAGCATATCCTAGAAAACTTCTTACCCCTATGACCATAGTTAGTGGTGGTAATTTTTCAATAACTTAAATTTTTGCAGCATCTACTTCCATGTCATTTTCAGAAATTTTATTCCCAAGTACAATTCCTCCTACAACCATAAATTGACATTTTTCCCAATTTAGTACTAGGTTGATTTTTTCACATAATTCCAGAACTTTTTCTAAATTATTTAAACATAATTCAAATGAAGTCTCAAACACAGAGAAATCATTCATAAATACTTCCATTCCATGCTCAATCAAATTACTAAATATTGGCATCATACATCATTGAAATGTTGCAAGTGCATTGCATAGTCCAAAAGACATTCTACAAAAAGTAAATATTCCATAAAGGCTTGTAAATGTTATCTTGTCTTGATCCTCAGGAGCAATTAGAATTTGATGATAACAAGTATATCCATCTAAAAAATAATAATATTTAATTCCAACCACTCTATCTAAGATTTGATTTAAAAAGGGTAAAGGAAAGTGATCTTTTCTGGTGGCCAAGTTTTATTTTCTATAGTCTATAAGAATTCACCAACCAGTAACTTGCCTTATTGGAATTAATTCATTTTTCTCATTTAATTCAACGGTCACTCATCCTTTCTTTGGAACACAATGAATTGGGCTCACCCAAGCACTGTCTGAAATAAGATATATAATTCCAACATCTAACCATTTTTAAATTTATTTTTTAACAACTTCTTTCATTATTGGGTTTAATCTCCTCTAAGGATCAGCTTTAGGTTCATATTTTTCATCTAATAAAATTTTGTTCATACAAATTGAAGGACTAATTTCTTTAATATCTGCTAAAGTAAAACCAAAAGCCTTTTTATATTTTTTTAAAATTTTTATTAATTTTTGTTATTTAACTTTAGTTAACTCAAAAGATATAATAACAGGCAATGTAGATGAATCTCCTAATAATACATATTTTAAATGAGCAGGTAATACATTCAGTTAAAGTTCAGGTGATTTAATACTTCAAAGAATACTATTTTTATTATCATTTTCCAAAAAATCTAAAGTTTCAAATTTGCCCTGAATATAATCTAAATTTTCTTCTTTTATTTCATCCTCATTTTCACTAAATTCTTCTTGCCTTAATTTTTCTTCAAATTCTTTCTAAAATTGCTTATTACTTAGATAATCAGTAACTTTCATCTTAAAACATTCATTATCTTTTTCTATTGCAGGATATTTCATAGCTTTTGCAATATTAAATTTTACTTCTTGATCATTAACTGTCATTATTAATTCTCCTTTTTGCACATCTATCAAAGCTCTCCCTGTTGCAAGAAATGGTCTCCCCAAAATAATAGGAATCTCTTTATCTTCCTCCATATCTAATACTATAAAGTCTACAGAGAAAATAAATTTATCCACTTTTACTAATACATCTTCTATAACTCCTTTATGATAGGTTATTGCTTTACTAATATATCTTCTATAACTTCTTGAGGATATGTGATTGTTCGATCAGCTAACTGAAGAGTTACAGCGGTAGGGGAAATCTCTTCTAAATCTAAACATTTAAAAATTGATAGAGGCATAAGATTTATACTTGCTCCTAAATCACATAATGCTTTTCTATAAAACTTTTCAACAATTGCATAAGATTTTTTTAACTTTTTAGGAAGCTTTTTCTAGATAATAGCGCNCAAGGTATAGTAAAACCACAAGGATTTTTTAACTTTTCAGGAAGCTTTTTCTGGATAATAGCGCCACACTCTTCACTAAGTGCAACAGTCTCATGATCTGCAAACATCTTTTTCTTGTTTAGTATATCTTTCATAAACTTGACATTTGTTCCAAATCCTCAATGAAAGGAATGTTTATCATTAACTTTTTAAGGATTTCCAAAAATTTTGTAATTCTTTATTCTTCTATTTTAGTCGTTGAGGAAACGGAGGTGATGGTTTTTCTTGGGGAACTTGAGTTTGTTCATTTTCATTATGGTCACTTTCCATCTCTTCCTTCTCCTCATCAACTTCAGTTTCTCTTTGGATTCTTGTTTCAACTTCTTTTCCACTTCATAATTAAATTAATTTAATTTGTTCCTTATTTTGATCTGTGGGATTAACTTCCACAATACTCGAAAGATTTCTTGAAGGTCTATTACTAAGTGCAATAACAATATGTCCTAATTGATTTTCAATGTCTCTAATAGCAGTCCCTTGATTTTATATTTGATTTCCCATATTCAACATTGTCTCTTCCATCGTTAACTTCTTTTCCTTAACTTGTGGGTCAGGGTTAGAGTTAAATCCAGGAAGATAATAAGGTCAATAATTAGGATTTCCTTGGTTATTTAAATTTCCTGAGGGGTTCATTGAATTGTTATAATTATTTCAACTAAAATTGTGGTGATTTTTCCATCCAAGATTGTTATAGTTAGAAAAAAGGATTGTTATTTCGATTATTAATAGCATTCAAAGTTTCATAAGATGATTGAGTATCAATTATCTTACTTAGTGAATTTTCCTCTAATATTGGTGGTATTTGAGAATAATTCACTCCAATTTGATCAATCTTTTTTGATATAGCAATGATTTGAGATGATAGAATAGAAACTACATCAGATTCATAAATACTAGCTACTCTCTTAGGATTTACTCGTTCAGAGGGCCATTGAAAATTATTAGTAGTCATTTCTTCTATTAAAGAGTATGCTTCATCAAATGGTTTTTACATTAAAGATCCACCTGTAGTAGCATCTATGATAGATCTAAGTGATCCTCCTAATCCATTGTAAAAATTTTGAATTATTAACCAATCTGGTAGAACATGGTGTTGACATTTTCTAAGGAGATACTTAAATCTTTCCAAGGCTTCATATATTGATTCCCCTTCAAACTGACAAAAAGATGTAATATCGTTTCTAAGCTTAGTAGTTTTTGAGGGTGGAAAATATTTAGCTTAAATATTTTGTGATAGTTCTCCCTAAGTTCTGATAGATCCAGGAGCTAATGAGTTTAACCAAGCTTTGGCTTTATCCCTTAATGAGAAAGGAAAAATTCTAAGCCTAACAACACACTCCATCATATTTAAAAGTAGCACAATTCTCAAGGAAACTAGTAAGATGTAAGTTAAGATCTTCAGTAGGCGTTCCTCCAAACTGATTATTTTGTCCCAGTTGGATAATAGCAGGTTTAAGCTCAAATGAATTAGCAGAAACATCAGGATTTTAAATAGTTAAGTGAAGTTCATCTGCTGTTGGATTAGCACAATATTTTAAAGGTCTTTGTCGATTTTCATTTATTTGATTATCTAAGTTATTCGTAATTTTGTTCAAAATTTTAATTTTATTTTGTTGTTTTCAAATTTTTCTAATAATACGTTCTAATTTTGAATCGTAAGGTACTAACCTTCAGATCCAATATTTTGTATAAGTAAATATAATAAGCAAAGAAAAATTTCTTAAAAATACTCTTAAATATATAGTTAT